>JUDZ01008887.1:0-12748 GCA_000812845.1 Stagonosporopsis tanaceti | reverse complement strand
GATCATATCGAGCATCAGAACCAGGGGTCAATGTTCGACATGCGCTAGGCTCGATTGTACACATGGGGTCGCAAAGGCGATGAAAACAAGCGCTTCTTGCGCCATCACCTTCGATTCACAGATCTCACTTCTAGAGTGCACCCGTCGAGAGATTGGAGTTACAGTGGCGTTGATTAAGTCTTCGCATCCTTCCACAAGACACGATCGGAGGCAGGTCTGGCGGGTACGAGGTGTGATGGGATCTCGGTGCTGCATCCGAGAAAACCTTATCGAGTCAGGTACACGCGGGACGCCTTGACAGCGCTCTTAGAACGGGTGAGGTGACATGGACCCTCCAGATGTTGCTCATTGCTTCCGAAACGTCTGTGGAGACGGTCGCGTCTGCGTAAACAGTGACAATACGTCCACGTTAGTGGATTTTTTATCTTGTAAGCGCTAATGATCGAATCGCAGAAGTACATTGGGCTATGGGAAAGGAGTCACGGATGGAGGAGCAGGACAGTTTCGCGCACATGGAACGAGGAAGGAGAGCCGCAACTTTGATATCGCCAAGCCAAGAATGCAGGAACATGAGAGGATAACACGACACTCTCGCGACTGATCAGCAATGGCCTCGAATCAATGTGAGGCAAGCCATTCGCGCCGAACAGAGGTGAGCGTAGGACTGCGAAACATCATGATACAGGGTCTGCAAGAGCAACAGGTACGAGCTCAGCATGCAGAGAAGACAATGCTCAACCGGTATGAGAAATTGCGTTCAATTGGGTTTCATCATGCACTTAATCTCAATCTCCTCAAGCCTCGTTGCTTTCTCCACATATTGGTCTGATCTACAATCTTCTGATCAAGACAGAACCACCACTTCCTGTAAAAGTTCTCGCCGACCTCCCACGCCTCCTCGATATACTCGTTGCCTTGGCCCCACGCAACTGTATTTCCATGCACTCTGATGCCACCGCCGTCCTGGACGTCATCTAGATCTTGGACCAGTCGTGTGACAGCTCTGCTCTGGCCGACTGTTTGACCGGCCGACGACCACGCACTAAATGCACTGGGTTCCTCGTCATCGTCTTCTCGTGCAACAGGCGGTCGCATTTTACTCGGCATTGCCAGGGTAAGGATAAGCTTCTCCCGCATCGTCGGCCATGGTATGAGATCAATGGCTGGATGATGTGGGATTATCATTTGCGCGGGAACAGGGTGTAAGTTGGCAGGTAGGAAGGTTGCATATGAGGTTGATGCTGGCATTACGTGCATATTGAAAGGATCCCACAATTCATCGTTCAGATTAAGTGCAGTCGCGATCGACGTGAACGCATTTACCACACTCATGATGGGGATGGCCAATATGCCTCCGTCGGCTGTGAGAGGAAAGACAAAGCTAGGCGTTGAAGCATGACACTGGAGGTCTGCAAAGTCTGCTGTAGACGATAACGATGTTGGAAGAACTGGAAAGGCTAAATTCGTAAGCAGTGCAGGTGGTAAGAGGCAGAGGGCTTGTGTACGTACCATTGATCTCGTCTTCTATGTTAGTGTCAAAAGGATCCCCATGAATGACGAAGTCTGACACCTCATCGCCGAATGGCACACAGAGGGTGTCTTCGATAGGTTCTGGTACCTCCGGCGTCGAGCTGGTTTGAGGTGATGTACCATCGCTGCTCGACGAGGTCTGGTCAAAGATGCTCTCGAGGCTCTTTGCTTGCGCTTCCAGCCTCGCGATTTTCTCCTTCCGTCGCTGACCTACACTGTGGTGTTACAAAACAACGCAGTACGATGCAGCGAGGAACTTACGATACCGCCGTTGTGCAAGCACGTTAAGCACCCTCTTTCTATCGGGGTTGCCGGGATCAGGCACGTCACCGGGGCTACGACTCTTCTGTACACGAGCTGCGGGCATGTCGTTATGTTACAAGAGCTTCACTGTATGTGCAGATGTTTGTTCAGAGTGCAGAGTACTGCTCGAGTGGCCGGTACTCATTAGATAGGCCATGCCAAGAGCATAACGTTATGCTCACTAAGTAGTAATGAGCTAGCCTTTTTAGGTCAGCAAGACGAGGTGCACATGGCCACCAATGATTGGCTAGCGTGAAAGACTCCAGTTGCCTGCGGTCAGCTTCAACATAACGTTCTGAAGCTGAACGGTGAATAAGACCAGAGCTTTAAGTTTGTCTGTTGCCTGGCTCACGCAACGTTATCAGCTCCAGCATGATGACAAGGCAGGGCAGGACTGCTTGCTTTCCGGCATCTACAAGACATGCAGAAGCACGGATGTACACATCATAACCAGGGCTTACTACAGACTCACTCTATCAACAACTTCTTAGCACACCCTTAGTCGAAATGGCTCACGCATCAGAGAACGCAAGCAGCCCTCTTCTTAACGCGAAACTCAAATCTAAGACCGAGCACTCGAATGAAGCGGTCTCAGCAGGGACGATTCGGGCCGTCAAAATGCTCTCATGTGTGCGTATTGCCACAGGAGCTGCCTGCCTCGTAGCACCTCAGTTCACGTGCGCACTGTTCAAGTACATTGTCCTGGTCGGCTCAGCGCTTCTCGTGCGAATGGTTGGAGCTCGTGACGGTGTCCTAGGTGAGCTGCTACTCACAGCTGAGGACAAGACGGGAGATGAGAAGGGCCTTATGGACAGGGATTAGAGCAGACGCTACCGACGTTGGCAGTCTGGCGTACGCTGTTACGAAGGGTCATGTGGGAAAGCTGACAGGCGGGCTGTTTGGTGCTGGAGCCGTCGTCTTCATAGGGCTGAGTGTTTGGGGACTGAGGGGTTTGTAAATGAACCGCAATTCAATACGGGATGCAGCATGGCGTCTCGAGTCGGCTGTAGTGATACGATGATTTTTTAATGGATGAATGAAAGTATACTCGTGACCGCGCGCTCTCAATACGCGTTATTGGCGTGGCCCACGTGAAGCGGGGCTTGTTTGCCGCCCTAGCAACCACTGAGGCTGCCTAATTGGAACACAAACATGACGGTAGCGCCCACCGTCTCGACTACAACTCGACGCTGCGGAAGCTCTCTGGCTATTGCAGTCTCCTACTAACACCCCCATGAACAGCAGTTCACAGAAATATCGTGCGCCATTCGCGCCGCTGAACACCCTCTCATCCCCACAGAAACCGGCATGTGCCCCGCTGGACACGCCAGAATCCTCTTTCTACGGCGACTCCAGCTCGCCCTTCGACGAAGCCTCGAGCCCTCTCGCCCCGAGCCCATACGCGCATCCGTCTGGCACTCAGACCAAGATGGTTCGCGAACGAGAGCCATCGGCGCTGCCGCCGCGCCTTGACAGCCAGAAGAATGCACCCGCCGCGAGCACGCAGGAGCGCATCGCCGCACCGCAATTTGGACAGGCCAGTCCTCTGCGCAACCCGCTTAGGCAGGACAAGCCTAAGCACTCTCACGTCTTCAACGTCTTAAGGCCCGGTCAGCCTAGGCCAGAGCACCACCAAACGACCGCCCGCGTACCGAACCCACCAACTCTTCCTTCATATAAGCCTCAGCAGACTAGTGCACCACAGCCAAAATCTGCCACGAAGCTAGACGCTTTTGGCCGTCCTCTCGATGATGACCTCTTCGAGATACCAGCTAGCAGCTTTCAGCCTCGACAGTCGACGAGCGTACCGGTGCCTCGGCCATTCAACCCACCCGCGCAGACGATGCAGCCTCCACCACGGTCGTTGTACTCGTCGATTGGCCACAACAATGGGTTCCAGCCGGTGAACAAGGGCGCGCACAATCCTCTACAGGACGTACGAAAGACGGTTATCCTGGATGACGAAGATGACTTCGACCCTGATGCCGTTGTGTTCGCAGATCGTGGCAGATTCGGCGCGCCTGATCTAGAAGCCTATGTCGACCAAGCACAAGCGAGCGAGAACATCAAGGCGCTCCTTGAGGGTGCACTGGACGAAGATGAGGAGAAAATTCCTCGCACACGAGGGCGGAAGAAGAAGAAGCAAGCGGCCAAGGATGCTGCTAACTCGCTGGCCGACCGGCTTAAGGCGCTGGGTGTCGATGACGAGGAGCCAAAAGCTGAACCTGAGGAGGAGGAGGCAGACGACGAGGAAGATGATGGCTTCGTGGAAGGACTCAAGGTTAGCCTGTTGCCCCACCAGGTCGACGGTGTCTCATGGATGATAGAGAAAGAGACAGGGGCACACAACAAGCGAGGCAAGCTGCCCAAAGGTGGTATCTTGGCCGATGACATGGGCTTGGGTAAGACAGTGCAGTCGATGGCGCTCATCCTTTCGAATCCCCGACCAGAGAAGGGTGTTGAGCCCGAGAACAAGAAGAACAAAATCCTGGACATCGTCGGCAAAGGTACGCTGGTCGTTGCTCCACTTGCGCTGATCAAGCAATGGGAGTCAGAGATCAACACCAAGGTTGCGAAAACACACGCGTTGAAGGTGCTTGTGCACCACGGACCCAACCGCACAAAGTCAGCCGATAAGCTGAAGCAGTATGATGTTGTAATTACGACCTATCAAGTCCTTGCATCCGAGCACGCCCAATGTGGAGATGGCCCAGACGGTCTCAAGAAGGGCTGCTTTGCGGTGCATTGGTACCGTATGATGTTGGACGAAGCCCATACTATCAAGAACCGCAACGCAAAGATGACCAAGGCCTGCTACGAGGTTCGCTCGCATTACCGCTGGTGTCTGACCGGTACACCCATGCAGAACAATCTCGACGAGCTACAGAGTTTGATTAAGTTCCTCCGTATTCAGCCATACTGCGAGATTTCGAATTGGAAAGACTCCATCACCGGCCCTATGAAGAACGGTCGTGGCAACCTTGCCATGCGGCGACTACAGATTTTTCTCAAGGCCTTCATGAAGCGTCGTACCAAGGATGTGCTCAAGAAGGATGGAGCGCTCACCTTTGGAGGCAAGGGCAAGGACGGTGCAGAGAAACCAGCATTCCAGATTGTTGCGCGAAACGTCGAGACCATTATAGGAGAGTTCACGGCCAAAGAGCGCGCTTTCTACGACCGCCTGTCCACTCGAGCACAGGACCGCCTGGCAGAGCTTATGGGGGGCGAGAAGCAGGATTACATCGGGGCTTTGGTGTTACTGCTTCGTTTGCGACAAGCCTGCAACCACCCCAACCTCACAAAGAGCAACGTTAAGGATGACAAGGATGCTCTAACAACAGGGTCGAAGCAAGGAGCCCAGACTGGCTTCCAGACTCCTCGTAAGACTTCTAAGGCAGATGATGCTGATGACCTTGCGGACCTGCTCGGTGGTCTGAGTGTTGCCACCAAGCGTTGTGATCTGTGTCAGCGGACACTGAACCGCGACAACGCCGATAACGGTGCCATCCGCTGCCACGACTGCGAAGAGGATCTCAATGCTTCGACAAAGAAGTCGAAGAAGCACAAGAAGAAGCACCGTAAAGACAAGCACCGAGCTGAGAAGGTGAAGAAGCCTTCCAAGTCAGCCCCTGCTGACGACAATGACGAAGATGAAGAAGACGTTGTTGCCCGACCTTCAAAGTCATCTCGCCAACGCCGCGTGGTTGTCGACAGCGATGACGAAGAAGAGGAGGGCGAGTGGCTAGTGCCTGAAGACCAGCAACATTCTGAAGACCTTGGCGTTGCAGGAGGTACAGACGACGAGGACGCGGAAGGAGGCGGTGACACGTTAGCATCAATCGACTCAGAAGCATCTGGGAGCGTTGATGATAGCAAGAGTAACCTCGATTCGTTCATCGTGCACGACACCGACAGCGAAGACGAAGCGCCTATCGTCCGCAGGAAGTTGTTCGCCAAAGAGAAGCCACGGGCGGTCAACCTCGTGTCCGACGATGAAGATGGCTCGGCCACAGAAGTAGGGTCAGAATCAGAGTCGGATTCGGGCTCAGATGGTGAAAACGAGGATGAAGATTCTGCGACAGAAGAGTCAGACTCAGATTACAACACATCTGACCTGGTGCCCTCCACAAAAATACGCCAGCTGCTCCAAATCCTTGAGAAGGAGACTCCAGATCACAAGGTCATTGTCTTCTCGCAATTTACTTCCATGCTCGACCTCATTGAGCCCTTCCTCAAGCGCGCGGACTTCACTTTCACTCGTTACGATGGTAGCATGCGCAACGATCTGCGCGAGGCCAGTTTGCACAAGCTGCGAGAAGACAAGCGCACACGGGTGCTGTTGTGCAGTCTCAAGTGTGGTAGTCTGGGTCTGAACCTTACGGCCGCCTCACGCGTAGTCATCATGGAGCCATTCTGGAACCCCGTAAGTTATGCCATCTTAATGCCTCTAGTGCCTCTGAGCTAACGAATTCTAGTTCGTTGAAGAGCAGGCAATTGACCGCGTCCACCGCCTCAATCAGACAGTGGACGTGACCGTCTATCGCCTCTCAATCCACAACAGCGTCGAAGAGCGCATTCTCGAGCTGCAAGAGGCGAAACGCAAGCTCGCTCAGGCTGCTCTCGAGGGCGGCAAGGCCATCGGAAAACTTTCCATGAAGGACATCCTCAATCTCTTCAAACGCGAGGCCGAGTATGATCATACACACTTGGACAAAGAAGCCGAGCAGGACATCTTCGCTAAGAGGAGGGTGCTGGAAGCTGGCGCTGAGGTGGGCGGAAGGGGCGAGTCAACGCAAGTCAGACCGCCAAGGAAGGCAGGTAGTCTGGGGTTCAAGACGCAGAGGAGGGAGGACGGGGTCTATGGCAGGCGTTAGGTAGAGTCTTCGGCTTGACGGATTGGTCACGATAGATGGATGCATCATGAGGTGTTTGGCAGGTGTTTCTGGATACGTCCTATCTCATAGACGTGAGAACAGGTGGCGTTTTGGAATGGCATTTTCAATATTTTGCTCTCATCCTCTTCTACTGCGTTTCTGCATCCCTTAACGACTTCCCCACTTTCTTCTCAATCACCGCAAGGAGTATCACAAATGCGATCATGGTCCCTATCGCGGCCAATACCTTGCAAAACCCCCAGTTCCTTCTAATCACACCCCGCCTATTTCCTAGCTGTATCCCGGTTGAGTTGGTCTGGCTGGATATCGGCACTACGGCTGGGGCAAGCACTACATAGTCGATAGCTACTGATGACGATTCTTCCGGCGTCAAGGCTGGAGGTTCTCGACGGCTCCAGTAGTACTGCAAATGAGGCATGGCTGCCGCGCCGGAAGCGCCCACAGTAGCACGTTCGAGGCGCGCACGGCTTGTGTTGGTTACAATGGCGGCGAGGACGGGCGAAGGTGCGGCGGGTGCTGAGGCGGCTTGAAGGCGCTTGGATATCACGGATCCGGTAGGGATGGGTGAATGTGCTGCTGGTGCTGCCCGGTGATGTCTCCCTTCGTATGGCGGAGGCAGATCAGATGGGGGCGAGGCAGGCGTTGGTACTACCGGGCTTGTAGAGAAGTCCAGCGAAGTTTGGCGCGAGTGGATCTGCTCGTCCTCGCTCTCGAAATGTCTTCGCTGAACTTCTCGTTCTCGATGCAGAGCCCAGCACAAGCGCACTTCCCATGGATCGTCGCGGATGGTTTCGCTGTAGGTTGGTAGTGTGACATCTGGTGTGTAGGGGGGAAGTGAGTCGTCTTGGGTTGGTGAACGTGGTTCGTAGTGTAGGGACGACATTGGGAGTAGTACTGTGGTATTGTCTTCATGTGAAGGGACATCAAATTAAATAGGGCTGGAGGTATAATTCGCTCCATGTTAATAATAAGTCCAGAGGGAGGAACATCCGTTGCCAGAACTGGCCTCTTCAGTGGGGCGATGTGACTACGAACCCGTGGTTTGCGTCGCCCTGGCCCAACCTTGGAAGGTTTGTAAGGGACCTGAGAGTATTTGGGACGCTGGAGTAAAAAGAGAGAATCGGCATGAGAGTTTTGAGGCATCAGCTTGCCAGCTTGAGGAAGCGAGGATATGGTGCTGAGTGGAGTTGGAGGCTATGGGTCGAGGTTCGGTGCAGAAGGCATGTCTGGACCCTGAAGGCCTCCATATGGTCCATCGTTGTACAGCACTTTGTTCGAGCGTGAAAAGCCTCAACGGCGGTTCAGATCTTTCCTTGCTCTTCCCCGTACCAAAGATAGTGCCCATCATGCTTACGGGGCATAGATTGATACGAGGAGCCGTTGCATGCATACCTTCAACTTAGGGCAAAACTTCGTTAGGACTTTATGCAGCATCTCAGCCCACTAGAGTGTTCTGATGCTTCGTCATGAAGTCCTTGAGTTATGAGGAGTGGTGGTAAAAGTGGAGGCTTGATGGCGTAGCTCGCGCACGGACTTGCCTCGGCCGGACTTTACAGCGGTGATGCTGACTACCTTCACAGCGCCTCTTGGAGCTTCATGGAAGCCACTCGAAGGCAGTTTGCTTTTGACTCTCGCTCGACCTTGTTTGTGTGGCCTTTCTCGTCTTGCATCTTTTGCAAGCCTCATTTATAATTCACCCATGCCTCAACCTGCAACATTGACGTAGTGCTCGGCTGGACACCGAATTCCATCTACACGACCGCAACGACTCCACCACACAAGGCCCATACAGTCTGCAGACTGGAGGGCTCGCTCATCGCGCTACCAAGACCTGACTGTTACTTACCGAACCTACACTCTTCTAGCTCGAACACCCTGTTGGCCATCGTCATTCGATCGCCCCGCCACCATGTTCACGAGCTTCACCGGCAATACGCGGCGTCCCCGTCAGGTCAATCTTTCAGGCCGCAAGACGAACCCGTTCGGAACACATGGAGCCGGCGCTGGCTCGCAAGCCGCCCTCGACAGAGCGCAGCAGGAACGTGCGCAACGACAGCGAGACCGAGATACGCTCAACGCGGCCAAGAAGATACAGCGGGTATGGAGAGGTCATGCCTGCAGACGAAGAGTGGCCGACCAGTTGCGGCAGGAATGGGACACCTTTGAAGAGGCAGACCCGATGTATGACGACAAGTCTGCGTTGCTACAATTGCACCGTCTATTGCGCTTTGCTTCAGCACGAAATGAGCAGGACATACAACGAATACGGCATTTCGGAGACCGACTGCGGTCGGCACAAGAGCTGCAGGAATGCTTCCAAAGAGCGCCGTGGCCATCAGCTTTCCTGAGTTTTGAGACGTTGCTGCTGGCGGCCCTGCAACGAGGAAACAAAGCTCCAACAACGCCGTCGAACGCTTCTCTCGAGAACCTTGTCTCTATCCTTCGGTTCGTCACAGGGCAGATCCCTTCCGAAACATCTCAACACGCAGATGTCTACTATCGCACCCTCGCCGACACCGTGTCAAAGCTTGCACCATCCTTGACAGATGTATCGGCCACTGAGGGTGTGCAGACCGGCCAACCCGAATCATCTAGTTGGAGATCTTGGGAGGTTTTCCTTGAAGCCATTCTTGTACCGCTCAAGACGGTGACTGGATACACATTGGACGCTTATGAAGCTTTCGGCCATGTTTTCCTGACACTCCCACTGCTGAGCTCAGATTCGACCTCACCGCCCCTATGCCGCTTTAGAGATTCGCTCGCTGAATCGATCAATTACAAGTTGCTCGCGAGTGCACTAGCCACATCGCTCAAAACTTCGGGTGTACAAGTCCAATCACAGCTGAAAAGCTCGACTAGCCGCCTGCGCTTGCTTGGGCTGTTCATCTACTTCCACCGATACGCACATAACTTCAACTCCCCAGAAGCTTACGCTATACACCAAGACTTCGTCACGGTAGTGTCGCTGTTGCTAAACTCACTTCCAGTCAACATCTTGGGTCAGGATGATACTATCATAGATCTTACTGACGAGGATGATTTTGTTGCAGACAAAGTGACCCAATTTCTGAAAGACCAAGTACAGTCTCTAGTCAACCAAGAAGGCATTGGTAGCCTCTTGGCCGGTTCGTCGCAGCCCTCTGGTGTCTCCGAAGACGACAGGATAGAAGAAGCGAGACAACTTGCAAACTACTCCCTTGCGCTACTCCGATTCTTCCCTAAAAGAGGTGACGAGATACGAATGTGGTTGTACATCGGCCCTTCAGACAAGAAAGACGGTGGACGCAAATCGCCTGCGATCAAATACTTCTGGCAAGCCTCAAAGCGTTCGTCGGTGTTTTCGACCATCTTCAGAGATTCGCGTGCAGCAATTGACCTTCTCAAGACGAAGACAGACCCTTCTGCTTCAAGTCTGACGCAGCATGGGTTTTGGCAACCACCGCAGCAAGAAATCAATCGTGAAGCTGCTGTTGCTGATGAGTGGAGAGTCATTCTGGTGTTTCTGGAGCTCTACACCTTCGTCCTGAAAGTGACGGACGATGAAGAGTTTTTCGCTGTGGGTCAACAGGATGCTTTCTCTAGCCAAGGCCGCGATAGTGGTCTTCCTCTCCTTGAAGTAAAGGACCTAACGACGTTCCTGAAAAATCTCGGATTTACTCTGTACTTTAACGCGGCAGACATCACCCCGGCAGAAGAGCGCGCAACCACGGGCACCAGTCTGAATTTCTACAGTCATCAAGTTGCGGAGTCCCAACCGGCCAAAGAGTCCCAAGAGCCCTCAGTCGGCGGCGTCGCCGGTCTCAGCCTCGACTATGTTAAGGGCTTAGTCACTGGACTGCTACGCATGGTGTACGAGAGAGATTCACGACGCAATTTCCTGCCTTCTGATCATTGGTTGATGACTTCACGTTTCGACATGACTGGGTTCATACCAGCTGTCGTAGAAGAGGAGGAGTCACGACACAAAATCCAAGACGAAGATGCTGATGATGTGGACGAGGAGGAAGAGGACTTTGACGATACGCCACAGCTAATTGGTACAAGTCGCGTACAACAGCAGAGGCGGCTAGAGAGGTTACAACGGCAGCAGCGCAAGGCTTCGCGCAGAAGGTATCTGCAAGCCGTCGCTCCGCGCCTGGAGATCTTACAGAACATGCCTTTCTTCATACCGTTTACGACTCGAGTCAAGATCTTCCGCGAATTTGTACACCTCGATATGACGAAACGGAGAAACACTGCCGATCCTGAGGCTTGGCGAGCGAGAATGATGTTCGGAGGCGGACCTGGCGATAAGCATTCTGCCCGAATTCGTCGCGACAATGAGTTTGAAGATGCTTACGAGCAATTCTATCCGTTAGGTCAGGGACTCAAGGAGCCTATACAGATCACCTTTGTCGACCAGTTTGACGCTCCGGAAGCTGGTATCGATGGTGGCGGTGTGACGAAGGAGTTCCTGACCAGTGTTACGAATCGCGCTTTCCTGCCTGCAGAAACTGTTGATATGTTCGTCGAGAACGACCAGCATCTCCTGTATCCGAATCCTGCGGGGATAGAGGAGCACAAGGAACAGCTGAAGAAAGCCGGTTTGCGCGAGAACTCACCAGAGTTCCGACTCCAAGTTACCGAGCTACTTCACCGCTATGAGTTTCTTGGTCGAATCATCGGCAAGTGCCTGTACGAGGGCATTCTGGTGGACGTTAATTTCGCGCCCTTCTTCCTTCGCAAGTGGGCATTGACTGGTGGAACTGGCTCTGCGCCTAACGAATCCGGTTACCGACCGACCCTCAACGACCTCCGTGACCTCGACGAGGAGCTCTATCAGGGTCTCCACAAGCTCAAGACGTACTCTGGCGATGTTGAAGACTTCTCGCTCAACTTTACCGTCACCGATACCGTTGTTGTTGATCATCTTACGTCTCCGAAAAAGACCAAAGCTATCACCAAGGACCTCAGACCCGGCGGCGCCGATACAACCGTCACCAACCAGAACCGCCTTGTTTACATCAGCTATATGGCGCGCCACCGCCTGCAGAATCAGCCATATTTGCAGACCACAGCCTTTCTGCGCGGCCTCAGCACTATGATCCAGCCCTCCTGGCTCTCTATGTTCAATCAATCAGAACTCCAAACACTGATCTCTGGCACCCGCACACAGATCGACGTCGAAGACCTTCGCCGCAACACCATCTACGGTGGTACTTATGTGATCGGCGATGACGGGCTCGAACACCCAACGATCCAGCTCTTCTGGCAAATTATGAAAGACATCAGCGACGACGAGCGACGCGCTGTACTTAAGTTTGTTACGTCAACGCCGAGGGCGCCATTATTGGGTTTCGGCACGCTGAATCCACGATTCAGTATCAGAGACGGCGGGAGTGATCAGGAGCGGCTGCCGAGCACAAGCACGTGTGTCAACCTTCTGAAGCTACCGATGTATAGGGAATACGATGTGCTGAAGGAGAAGCTGCTTTATAGTGTGTTCAGTGGGGCTGGGTTTGATCTTAGCTAAAGCAGTGCCAGAGGGCCAGGGCGGTGTTGGACAGTAGTAGATAAATGATCGACTATAGAAGCAAAGCTTACATGTTCGTTCTGTGTAACAGTTTGTGAAGCCGTGGTACGGTTGTGAAAATCTGGTCGCAGAAGGAATGCTCTGCAGCCAGCCATGCGACGCGCCTACTCTTTGGTCACGGTCAGAATCATAATTAAAGCGCTGCTGCCCTCTTCAAAGAAAATCACAATGACACGCAACCCATCCATCTACCAGTGTCAGTGCTTTGCGAACGCGACAATCGACCTCCTTATTCTCGAAATGCCTACTGCGCTGACCGTCGACATCGCAGTCGCATCCTGGGGCAGGCGAGATGGGGCGGTTCGGCTAGCTAGCAGAGACTAAATCCATAGTACCACTGGTGTCAAAGCCGTTGGCCGGTCCGTCGCGGAAAGCTCGGTATCATCTCAGGTGGGAAAGGAGCGTGTCTGCGCCAGAATATTCTGACCGCTTCTGTCGCAGAGTGAGG
>JUDZ01008886.1:0-12739 GCA_000812845.1 Stagonosporopsis tanaceti | reverse complement strand
AAATGCCAACGTCACTCCTTTCAGCTGTTAGAAATCACATCCGCAGTCTAACATTCAGACTCTCAGCTCAATTATCGAACGCTGATTATTGTCTTCTGGGGTTTTAGAGCCTCACTGAACTCATCTCGTACAGACCTCGAGAAGCTACCACAATGAAACAAGTCATCAACCATGCCGGCTCGGAAGTCAGGACCGAGATTGTGGACGCACCCATCCCTGAGCCTGGCGCTAAGCAAGTCCTCATCAAGGTCATCGTCTCCGGCTCTAATCCTAAGGATTGGAAAGCGGCCGAGTATGGGGCTGCATACGATGGCCCTGACGACGATTCGTTCATGGCGAGGTGCAAAGCCGGTGTGAACCAAGGTGATGATATCGCGGGAATAGTGGAGAAGGTTGGCGCAGATGTGATTGAATTCAAGGTACGTGGTGTGCAGGTCTATATCGTGATATACGATGCTAATGCTATGACAGAAAGGAGATCGTGTTGCAGCTTTCCATGAGATGGCAGCTCCGGGAGGTTCGTACGCAGAATATGCACTTGCGTGGGACTGGACTACTTTCCATATTCCGCCCTCGAAATCGTTCGAAGGTATGTCGTTCTTCGCCTTATCTGGATGGCAACCGTTGACCTGAGTTTTGTATTGCAGAAGCTGCGACCATACCTCTTGCGGCCCTCACCGCTGCTGTAGCATTGTTTCGCCATCTCAGACTACCAACACCCTGGAATCCCGCGACTTCATCTTACCCTTTTGTGGTGTATGGTGCCAGTACAGCTGTCGGCTCATATGCTGTTAAGCTTGCGCGCAACAGCAATATCCACCCTATCATTGCAATTGCAGGAAAGGGTACTCACTACGTCAAAACGCTTCTCGATAGCACCAAAGGCGATGCAGTCTTTGACTATCGCGATGGTGCTGACGAAACGATTAGCCAGATTCGTACACACCTGAAGGCCGGAAACTATGGTGAAGTGCGACACGGACTCGACCCAGGCATTGGACGTGCGAGTCAAAAGGTATTGACGGAGATCGTCACGCCTGATGGAGCGATCAATCTGGTTATGCCAAGTGATACGGAGGTTGGGTCTGCGACCAAAACCATCACTTCAGTCGGCGTTGTGCATAACCAGGACAATGGAGCACATGGAGCTGACGCTCGCGATTTGGGTCTTGTGACATGTCGTTGGTTCACAAAAGCGTTGCAGGCGGGAACGTTCGAGGGGCATCCATTTGAAATAAAGCCTGGGGGTCTTGAAGGTGTGCATCAAGCGTTGAAAGACTTGAAGGATGGGAAACAGAGTGCAGTCAAGTATGTTTTCCGTATTGCGGATACACCTGGACTTTAGGATGAGACAGCTTGCATGTCCGACTCAAGCCGAATTTCAGATGCAATTCTCAGCGGGAGTTGATGCCTTTGCCCCGTCGATTCAGTGCTGGAGACAGGCGTGAAATTGAGTGCGCCTTCCATCGATTGGTGGGATTGGGGCGAGTTCATGCGGCTTCTTGCGGGACTCGGCGATCCATCGAGTTCATGTCCGATTGCGAGCGGGAGGAGCTGGCAACGGATGGAAATCGCATCCAAGGCTTTGGCGGGTTGCAGAGATTCAGATATTACGAGTGTGGCGAGAGTGAGAAGGTGGGGCACGGCTAGTAGGCAGGAGCTTGTTCTTATGACCGATCACTGGCAAAAACACGAGAGCGCTTCACTTCTATTTGCCGTTGCTTGGAACACACTACAGTAATTTTTGATAGCCTGTCCAACGATGAATTATGATTTCAATTCTCTCTTTGTATGCTAACAAGTTGATTGCCAGGTGTTCCTGTTGCTCTGTTGCGCGCACATCAGGGCGAGTCTGGTCATTGTTCGTGCTAGCGATCGGTCGTTTTTATGTACAGAATAGACGGACGAGCTTCTTCGCTGTCTCGTCTCGACATTTCATGTCTGACGGGCTTGATGGTGTCGAAATCTCTACTACAGCAGCTCAACAGCTGCAATATAGCCTGCCCTATAAAACCTTTTAGAATATTTTCCGTACAACAGCAAATTCGAAAGCGATGGTAACGAGAGCTAAAAGCCCGGCGATAGAACCATACACTATGACCATGTTGGGATCCTCAGCAGCAAATGACACACCAACGCCTATGACGGCTCCTAGGGCGCTGAACAACAGAAATACGGCCTGCACAATCGACTTCATATTGGCAGGAGCTCGCGTATATGCTAGTTCGGTTCCTGCTACAATGGCCAGAATCTCTCCCAACGCGAGAAATACGTAGGTTGGGGTTTGAATTCCAACGCTGACGTCATTGGGTATGTTCCCAGAAAGGCACTTCAATGGACGGGCGAAACATGGTCCACTGATGTATATGAGGTGTTGAATCCCTGCTGTGTATCCTATTGCAAGGGCGGCACAAAGAAGCCCCGCGCCAATGCGGTGTTGGGGCGTGAAGTTTATCTTTCTTCTGACGAGAAAGGGATATAACCAGCCTTGGAAGAAGGGCAGAAGAACCATGACTGCGATCGGGTTCAAATTATACATGATATCGTTAGGGAGGCCATGGGTCTGCATCGAGCCGGCTTGCGCCACAAGGCCACTGTCCATGATGTCGATGCAGAGCATCAAAGCTGGGAACGGGAGGCTGCCAAAGATTGATTAGCTGTTATTCGCAATATTGCTTCGTGAGCTCAGTTGCCCTGGAGAAGCATCTTACAACAGGAGACAGGCTTTAAGTGCAGCCTTCGTTTCAGCCAATAAAACCTCATCTTCGTCGGAAGTTGCAACACCGTCTTGAGCGAGAGATTGGCCTTCACGTCCTGGCTGAATCGAATCACAGCGATCTGGATATCGGCGTCGACGCAACGCTCTAAATACCGACGTAATGATATTGCCCGCTGGTGGTGCTTTGACTAGAACTCGTTAAGTCCGGACTCATCATAGAAATCACGCCATGGATTGCTCACTGAAATGTTGATATCCAGCTTGGAATAATGCTGCGGCGACGACCATCAAGCAAAGGCTGATAAGATAGGCATAGCCAAAGCCAGCATGCTTCTCCGTTAATGTAGTTACGATACCAGCTAAGCCGCCGACATTGATTATCCTATTTATTTGGTCATCAGCGAGTCTCTGTCATCGTCAGAATGAAGCAAAACACACCAGTAGTTGACGTTGTATATATATTGAATTGTAAGTTCGCGGCTTGTTACAGCTGAGGACCCATTCTTCAATTTCACAATCTGCGGTTCCTCTTCCGGGTACTGATCAACTATCATTAGTTAGCATTCTCAGCATCTCCAGTTGGTGTGGCTCAGCTCCTACTGATAAACACAGTCATATTTGGTCTGACCGCGCCCACTCCAGCGCCGATAAGAAGTGTGCCCATTATAAAGCCTGGAAGTCCGCCCGTGCCACGGATCTGTTGGGAGAAAGCCGTACCAGTAAGAACGGCCAGTCCCAATGCATAAACACTAAAGCGTCAGCTCTTTTGCAAACAAGGGAAGGGGTCACAATAGAAGATCAGATCTTACAAAAACCCGAGCTGAATTGTCCTACGACGGCCGAGCCAGCAGTCTGCTAGCAGTCCCCCAATGAGAGGGGTACAGTAGATGTAGATCAACCAAATATAGATGATCAAGATGGCTCTTGCCTGGCCCAGACCGAGAGCTCCGGGGCGTACGAGGTCATTTGGGGGCAGCTGAAGGTAATTCTCTACGGGTCCAGTTAGTTTCTCGTCTTATGAAGTGTCAAGATACACATCGGAAGACACACGGAATGGCTGACTGGCACCATAGCTTGCCGCTCTTTCTAGAAAAACAAGACCTTGTGCAAGCCATACACGATATGGAATGTGGCTTCTAACACTTGGTAAATCTGAGACATGCGTGGTGGTGGATTGCTCGTGGGGAAGATCTAGCTCTGACTTTTCAGTCATGGCGTGGAAAAAACACACGCGCTCGATACCAAGTTGTTGATCAAATAGCTATGGACTGATTGCAATCAACAAAGTATTCTTAGTAACAACATAGCAAATCCAGCGATGTGAAAGCAGGAGTGAGCTGTTCGGTGCTTGTTGATGAGGGGCGGTCATGCAGTAATTAAGTTGGCTTACGAATAAACACGCATATGGCGGATGAGAGAATTAATTCCTGTGTTCTGTTATGTGACAGTATTTGCCGTCTCAGATCCCGTCGTGCGTAGCTCTAGTACGCGGCAGACGAAATGGACCACAACACCGCGTTGGTACAGGGTGCCGTACCGGCTGGAATCCTTTAGATGTTAATCGTTCCGTGGCAAGTGCTCATCGACCAGGGTCGGTGGCAAATTGACAACAGCTAGAATGCACACAACACCATTTCTGCCGCAAACGTCATTCTTGGATCAAAGTCCTGATCTAGATGAGGATGATCTTATGCGGCGATTAAGGCAACAAGCCTCATATGCACTTGGAGAAGTTCGAACGGCTGTGGTCGGTATCGTGTAGCAGGGGCTGAGCATAGCGGATTACAGTTGCAAGTGAGCATAATTATTATCCATGTTTCAGAGCGCATCTCAACAGAACGCGTCGCGCAGGGCCGTACAGAATGTGACGTAACGAGCATTGCCGTCGTGTGATGAGTACGCAGATCCTGACTGTACTTATGCCAACAGTAAGGCGGCTGCACACAGTTCAATGGTGCTAAATCTTTCTAGCCATAGGCGTCAATGGCAGTGCTTCAAAAAGTCTATCGAATTCCCACTTCAACTGCCCGTCGAATAAAGATCTACAGGATGTTTTTCACAACATTGCCTAGAATCCTACAAATTATGCGTTGCACACTCATGCTTGTCCCTGCTTAAGCTTGGCCAAATGCACCTAAGTTTACTGCCTGCCAAATGGGGATTTATGGGATTCGTTCTGCAACATGGTCAGAATCCTACGAACTATCCGATGCGCTATTGTGATTATCCCTGCTTGCGCATTGAATTTAGCCGATATGCACGTATGTGGCACCCTCCGACAATACTAGCTCCCTGTTGGTCCACATCAGCACGGAGAAACAAGACCTAAAGTGCCTTGGATCTACAGACTTCATGCAATCAGGCCCCTTATAGCACTCTTAAAATCCCTATTGGTGCCGTCTAGTACGTGAAAACGACTATCAACATATAAGATCACTGATAGATTATGTGAACATCTTTGCCATATGCAAGACAACCCCCCAAAACACTTTCAAGATTCGACCCAAAGCATGGCTCATGCTACCGATCTCTCAGGAGACGAACAAGCCGACTTACAGGAGGGAATTGCTATTGAAATAGGCAACCAATGGGCTCCATGGGTCGCGATCTCTGGTGCTTTAGGATTGCTACTATCTGTGCATTTCCAAACCACGACACCATCATTCGATGTTCGCGTCGGTACATCCGGACAATCCTGCAACATCGTCCTTCATGTCGATCAGGATTGCAGTGCACAGGACTACCTGGATGGCATTGCCCGGACTCATCAGAAGAATTTGGCGTTTCTAGAGGCATTGCAAAGCTTTTGGCTCTGTATAAGCAGCTCAGAAACTTTGTTGACTCCCTCTGAGTACGATTCTGATTCACATTCTGGGGACGGTCAATCAAGCTCTAGTGTCCCATCTCGGATACACTGTACAATACTCGAGTCGGGAAGATGCCTTCCAACAATCTTGAAGGTCAAAAAGGAGCTCTCTGAACACCCAGCGAGATTTTTTAGCCAACTGGGGCACATCACGGATCAGTTGCTGGCTGCCACAACGGACGGGCGAATACTACGAGCATTAGACTTAATCTGCGACCTGGATCGGCGAGACTTACAACTATGGAATGAGCAACCGCCTTGTACCGTGTTATCTACGGTTCATGAGCTATTCAGAGAGAGAGTGCTTGAAAGCCCGGAATCGCAGGCTGTAGAATCTTGGGACGGAGCGCTAACATACGCGGAACTTGACACTTTGTCGTCACAACTATCTTCACAATTACTGGAGGTAGGAGTTATTCTTGGAGACTGCATTCCTCTTTGTTTCGAAAAATCGATATGGACTGTCGTGGCGATTTTGGCCGTCCTCAAGAGTGGCTGTTCCTTCTTGCTCATGGATGTCTCACACCCAACAGACCGACTGCGAACACTGTCGAATGAAGTCCAGGCCACTATAGTGCTCAGTTCATCTGCTCAAAGACAGAGAGCAATCAAACTGGGACCCCAGGTCGTTGTGGTATCCCGTCTATCGTTACAGATTGCGGAGAGAAACGTACCATACCGAGTTGAAGTCAGTCCGTCCGCTGTAGCTGCCGTAGTTTTTACATCAGGAACTACAGGTACACCAAAAGGGATCCAAATCGAACACTACTCAATATGCTCAAGTCTCTTGGCCTTGGCAAAGCTCGCAGGAGTAGGCAATCAAACTCGATATTTTCAATTTTCGTCTTACGCATTCGACGCCGGGTTTGGAGAAATTCTCATGACGCTGATCAGTGGCGGCTGCGTCTGTGTACCCTCCGACGAAGATCGTCTGAATGACCTGGCTAAGTCGATATGCACGTTCAACGCTACCACAACATTGCTCACACCTACCGTTGTGAGATTGCTGTCCCCATCAGATGTTCCTTGTCTGAAAACATTGATTTCTGGTGGAGAGCGGGTTACGCAAGATATCGTGGGATTGTGGGGCGGAATACTAGACTTGATCATAGTCTATGGCCCGGCTGAAACAACAGTGGCCTGCGTTGCTAAGAAAGCCCTCCCCACAGTTGATTCTGCTACCAGAGTTGGGTTCCCTCTCAATAGCCGCGTCTGGATTGCACTTCTGGAAAACCCGGATAAACTAGCCCCGGTGGGAGCTATCGGTGAACTAGTAGTAGAAAGCCCTGGGATCGCACGGAACTATATCAACAATCACTTGGACAGTGCCAATCTGTTTTGCGATGCTACACCATGGGCGAAGGACTGGCAAGCGGTCATGCAATCAATGGGAAGGTGCTACCGGACTGGTGATTTAGCCCGCTTCGCCGACAATGGCGAGATCATCTTCATGGGTCGACGCGACCGCCAGATCAAACTTCGCGGCCAACGTATCGAGTTGGAGGACATTGAGATCAAACTACAACAACACAATCATCTCCCTGGGGCGCACATAATGATTGAGGTCTTCCGAATACGCAGTCACGATGACCTAGTAGCATTCGTCTATGCCCCCGATTTCGAGGATGTAATCGGAAGTACCGTCGATAGCCCATCTTCACTCATGACTGAAGAAATGGAGCTCGAGATTGAAAAACTTCGTTTACGTATCTCAAAAGATTTACCAGCCTACATGTGGCCTGTTGTCTGGATACCTCTGAAGGAACTTCCTCTAAGCCCTACAGGAAAACTCGATAGACGGATGCTCTTGCGCCTTGGAAACGAGTATTACTCGAAAATCCAAGCGGAGGGAGATGGTGATGATCATAGTTTATCGCCTACTGAAGCAGTACTTGCCAGGATCTGGAGACTAATCCTCAAATCTGCCACTCTGAATCTTAGGTCAGACGCGCACTTTTTCAGAATGGGTGGAGACTCACTCTGCTCAATGAAGTTGGTAACATTAGCCAACAAGGAGGGCTATCATCTGACGATGGAGAAAGTGTTCCGAAATCCAACATTATGCGCCATGGCTATAGCGATGCAGGAGGTTTCGGACACCAACTCCCACTTCAGCATCATCCCAGCATCGTACTCACAAGCACACGAGAATTCTTCTGAAGTATTGTCGCTGTTAAAAGACTATGCCTTACGTCGAGAGCAAGTGGCGGATGTTCTGCCCTGCACAGCTCTCCAAGAAGGACTATTCTCGCTTTCATCAAGATTGCCGTCCCTGTACTCCAGCCAGTTTGTGTTCGAATTCTTCTCGGCTGTGAACATCGAAAACTTTATGGCAGCATGCATGAGTACAGTTGAAGCATATCCGATACTAAGGACAGCAATTTTACCATCTTCCTCGAACCTCGTGCAGGTTGTGCTCCGAGATGGGGCGCAGTGGACTGATGTCAGGCAAGACCTTCCATCGTTCCTAACAGCAGACAAGGCCGTCCCTTTCGATCCTGGTCAGCCTCTAGCCAGATTTCATCGCGTACAAGACCTCTCATCAAATCAGTCTCATCTAGTCTGGACGCTTCACCACGCAATATTCGATGGGTGGAGCTTGGAACATGTGGTTGAGCAAATTCGCCACAAGTATTACCACCACTCCGGAGAAGTCCAATTACCAGGGAGTTTCCAGGACTTCGTGCAATTCTACGAGGACCTAGACCGAGAAAAATCCGAAATGTTTTGGGCCGAACAGCTGAAGTCTGCACCGACACCATCATTTCCAAACCTTGCCAAGTCCGGGCATCTGGCAGCAGATAACTCTTCTTTGCGCCATAAAATAGCCACCCCATCAGAGGCCACCCTAGGGCTCACTATAACCGTTCTAGCTAGAGCAACATGGGCTCTGCTTCTATCAGAGTACGAAGGCTCCGACGACGTCACTTTCGGAAACTCACTCCATGGACGTAACTCTTTGCCGCATGATCTGCAAGATGTAGTCGGCCCTACAGTCACAACGTTACCCATTCGAATAAGAATTGACCGCACGCAAACAATCCTGAGCTTCCTGAATGATCTTCAAGGGCAGTTCTCAGCCATGATTCCATATGAACAATTTGGTCTCTCTCGAATTTTAGCCATAAACCAAGACGTCCAGAACGCTGCCTCTTTCCGGACCCTCCTAATTGTTCAAGTCGGGAACACTAGGTCCCTGGAGGAAGAAGGTCTGAGGCTAGTGGAAGTAGAAAGGTCTCTACACGAATACCCGTTGGTTCTCACACTCATGCCTGAAGGGCCCCAGACCGAAGTCATTGCCACTTTCGACAGCGCTGTCGTTTCTCCTCCGCAGGTTCAAAGAATTCTCGAACAATTCGAGCAAACATTCCGTCAAATCTATACCGTACCTACAGACACCCAAATTGGTGACCTAGATCTCGCGAGTGAAGCAGATAAATCGAAGATGTTCCAGTGGAATGCCAGGAATCATAAGGCTTTCGAGGTCTGTGTTCACGACTTAATCCACGAACAAGTAAAACGCTCTCCGACCTCTCCAGCCATATTTTTCGATCATACAAGCCTAAGCTACGCGGCCTTGAATGAATTGTCTGACAACCTAGCGGGAGAGATAGTTCGATTAGGCGTGAGCCCAGGTAGCATAGTTGGTGTCCTTTTTGAGAAATCACAATGGGCGACTGTCAGTATCTTGGCTGTCATCAAGGCCGGCAGCGCCTTCGCGCCTTTATCACCGACAAACCCGAGAAAACGACTTGAAGATATCGTGCGTGAAGCCAACATAAGTGTCGTCCTCTGTTCACGAACACAAAAGAATCGTTTCCCACATCCACCATGGGAGACCATTGTCGTCACCGACGACACAGTTAGCTCTTTCCAATCCGCTGCAAAAGCCCAACTCCAGGTTACCACTCCAGAAAGCCTTCTCTATGTCCTTTCTACATCAGGAACTACTGGTACTCCTAAAATCTTTGCAGTGCAACACAAGAGCTTCGCGACCGGTGCTATTGCTCGCGCACCCTTAGTCAAACGGAGCTCTGAATCTCGCGTGTTACAGTTCGCACCACATGTCTTCGACCCGAGTGTTGAGGACATACTAACTACCCTCATGTTTGGTGGTTGCATTTGTGTACCGTCGGATGAGGATATCATTGGTGACCTCAGCGCCTACATGAAGATGGCTCGTGTCAACTTTGCCAATATCACTCCTTCGGTGGCGCACACTTTGAGGCAGGACGAATTACCAGAGCTGAAAGTTTTGCTTCTTTCTGGTGAAGCTCCCGACCAGGCTTTGATTGACAAATGGGACGGCAGAGTACAACTCATGAACGGGTACGGACCAAGCGAATGCTCTGTCAAGTGCAGTATAAACTGTCACTTATCAAGAAACGATCCAAGGAATATCGGCCACAGCGTTGGATCCAGTTTATGGGTGGTAAAGCCCGCAAACCACAATTGTCTCACTCCTCTAGGCGCAGTAGGAGAACTTGTCATCGAGAGCCCGAACATAGCAAGAGGCTATCTGAATCGAACTGCGACCATGGAACAGAAGTTCATTGCCAGTCCACGGTGGCTACGAGACTTCAGAGATGGTTGTGAAGCAATGGTATATAAAACTGGCGACCTTGTCAGATACATGAACGATGGCAGCATCGTTTACATTGGTCGTACAGACCTGCAGCTGAAATTACGTGGCCAGCGACTTGAGGGTGAGGAGGTCCGGCAATGCATCCAAGAATGCCTCCACGATGAGCAGCTTCAAGTGATTGTCGACATTGCAAGATTCCAAGGTCAGGATTCCGACGTTCTCATCGCTTACCTAGCTCGAGAAGCAACTCACAATGCAGCCACAGTAGAGTTCGACTCTGTTCTACAGCAGAATCTAATGGCTACGAAAGAGTCGATGGTCACCCAACTCAGGAGCATGTTACCAAATTACATGATACCGTCAGTATTTTTGGCAATTACGAGTGTTCCCATCACCGCCAACGGCAAGGTGGATCGGCGCGTACTACGAGCTCAAACTCTGCGACAGCGTCTCGAGCCTCAAATGCTTCTCTCCCGCGACACTACAGTCCAAGAACCAGTCTCAGAAAAAGAAAAAATACAACACAGACTCTGGCAGAAGCTTCTCGGATTAGATGGGAGGCAATTCGGGGCCAATGCCCACTTCTTCGAGCTTGGTGGTAATTCATTGATGGCTGTCATGTTGGCCGCTGCAGTGCGAGACCTTGGTTACAATCTTCCAGCACAAAAAATATTCAAACAGCCGGTTTTGTCTGCGATTGCTGCTCAAATGACGCCTCTGAAACAGACACAGAAGATGGGTCCAGCCAAGTTCAGTCTGTTAAGAAGAATCGATCGCGATGTCAATGAACTCTGGGAATGTTTGGCTGCTTACAAAATCGACAAGCAAGACATCGAAGACGCATATCCCTGTACAAGGATGCAGAGAATCCACACAAAAGAGGAGATGATAGCGCCAGGAGGTAACACTTTCCGGCACATCGTGCCACTACCAGCAAATGTAGATCTGGTCAGATTCACGACTGCCTTGGAGTGTGTCGTAAGGATGAATGCATTGTTGCGGTCTCGATTTATCCTGCTGTCATCAGATCTGGTTCAAGTCGTACTGAAAGATGACTGCATCTTTCCCAAAGTGGAATTCGTAAATTCACCTGGCTTCGAGGATCGAACGGAATCTTGGGGTCTTGGACAACCGCAATCACGATTCAGCATCGTAGATGGCGGAGATTCCCAACCTCGATACTTCGTATGGTCCTGCACCCATGCAATGTTCGATCCTTGGTGTAGAAGAATGCTATTAGAAGACCTTGACTGCGCATATCACCTCAACACCGCTCCGCCACCCCGACCACAGTACAAGAATTTCATCGAGTACGTGTATGACCTGGATTTGGAGACAGCTCGCTGTGTGCCGGCGGTAAATGTCAAAGGCGTCTTCAATTACTTTACGTTTGACGGCACGCGGATTCCACAAGTCACCCACCGATTATCCCTTGGTATCGTTTTTCCGGCAACCCTTCCGAGCGGAATGTCCTATCCCACAGCCATGCTCACAGCGTGGGCCATAGTGGCAGCACATGTCGAAGGACATCATCATTTTCTATTCAATATCATGTTCGGTGGCCGAGACGCCGAATTCACAGGGATAGACAGGCTCATGGGTCCTACGATCACTACAGCACCGTTGGCTACGGACGTAAACCCCAGTTCAACCATCCGCAAGACCTTTGAAACCGTACAGAGAGATATCAATGAAGCGGCCAGTATAAAGCACTTGCCTGAGCTCAATGACAAGTTATACCAGCTGTTAGAAGCGGCCCCTCTCATTATGGTCAATCCTGCGGACGATTATGTGGAGACCCCAACGAAGCATCTCAGACTCATCAGAAGCCGTGCTGAGGTACGTCCGTCGGCTGACGCATTGATCATGAGCTTTTGTCTGCACACTGGCGATACCGGGGTAGATCTTCTTATTGAAATCGACCCAGCTTTCTTCCGCGTGGACAAGGCGATTCTATACTTCGGCTACCTTGAACAAGTCCTCATGCACATCTTCCGCCCAGGTGGTCTGGACACTACCGTTGCAGATATAGCTTGGGGTCCTGGTCTACCTACGAAAACTGTGTCCATTAGCACTGACCAGAGTTGGGGTACAAGTGATGTTGGCGGTGCTGCTCCTTCGCATTCAGGCGATAGTTTCAGTAGCTAGAATGGATGACGAAAGACTTAGTCGCTCAGGCGATACTGAAGGGACTCTATGCAACGTGGTTGAATCTATTATACGTGCTCGCAGGCTAATTGAGGCGAATTATATTTGGGTTGAGGAGTTGCCGCCGGTGCTGTGATCTCTTCAGCTACCACCACCCTTGCAGCAGTCATTTACATACGCGCAAGTCAAGCTGTATATTGGATTGATACCATCTTCTTCCTTTACTGACTTCAGAGCACTTTAGATAACCCGAAGGTCAAGCTCTGAGTATTAGCAGAGCATGCGTGATTGGCACGAATCGAAACAATTATTTCAGCGGCCCTTTCAACACTGCCTGGACGTTGAGCTTGGTATAATGGTTGTTGAAATGTGCGGCCCCCCCTAAATCCGGTACGCTAGGCTGTGTCTTACTTCTGATTGG
>JUDZ01008885.1:0-12738 GCA_000812845.1 Stagonosporopsis tanaceti | reverse complement strand
GAACTTGTTTTCAACGTCCTATGGTCGTATGTGAAGGTAATGTTGAAATGAGCATATATATCCTGAGTAGCAGTCCTCGAACCTGGTGATTCTCGACTACCAGATGCAAAGGCTCCTCTACGCTTCCTTCGTTGACAACTCATATGTCTACACTACTCTGCCTGTATGAGTGCTATGGTTCATTTGTTGGGCTTCTGGCTTGCTCCTTCCTTGGACCGCAAAGGTAATGGGTCTAGAACGGCGTTGCGTCTTTGGCTAGAATCCTAGTCCCCCCGAGTCGGCTGAAATGACATGGTCCTATCGTAGTATGATTCGTCCAGAAAAGAACTAGTCATCGTTGTGAGTGCCTCTTTTGGCAAAGCATACGGGCCGTGCGGACATGGAATAAGAAGGGTGCAAAGGGATAGCAGGATACGAACATCGAGCACGTCGACGAATCGACAGAACGTGTGGAAAAGTTCGGAAATCCTGAGAACATACAGAGGGATGAGCTGAAGGCATTGCCTTCATTCAGTGACCTTCCTATTAGAGGCGGAGATCCCAGATATTCTGCGTGGATCTTATGGGGACCGGATGACGAAACTGGTACACTTGTTAGTGATGTTCCCCAGAGTGAAAAATAGACCGCTGACAATCCGCACAGCATCACTTGACCCCAATAACAGTTGAAAGAGCCGCCTGGGAGGTGAAAATGGGTTTGCGGTTTAGTTTGAAATATGACTAACATCGTACTCTTGCCTCCATGCGTTTGCATTCAGGTTCAGGCTAACAGTACGTTGAAGTTGGCCACTCGGTACATCTAGGACACCTGGATTTGCAAGACATTTGTATCCATATTCTCACAATCTACATTGCGACCCCTCTGGTCTGCTGGTATTTGACGACTCCGTAAGATGGATCCCGGATTTAGCATCGGAGATCATTTGGCTGACTTCCATGGGTCAGAGCTCACATTCAACATGCAAGTATCGAGCCAATGGAATGGTCTCCGCCATTTCGTCTACCAGAACGAACAACTCTTTTATAACAGGCGCACCAGAGCCGAAATTGAAGTCACCGGTTCTGGGGCACTTGGTCTACAGAACATATCATCGCAGGGTGACATTGCTGGTCGTGAAATGCTCATTGACTACTGCGAGTACGCCTCTTCGATTGGAGGGCTGTACGATGCAACTGGCCATCATGCTATCGGGTTTGAGGACTTGATGGCATGCATTGAGTATTAAGAGAAAGTTATCTGGCGTAAGCATGTAGTTTGGACGTGGAGATATCTTGATCGTCCGGTAAAGCTACACGCAAAAATTACCTCGGCCTCACGCCATCTGAAGAGGTAGCGGCAGGAACACAGCCCCCACACCTCAAACATGTGGTATCAAATAAGACGTGCCGACTCTCAAATGGCTGCGGGACCATCATTTCTCGACAGTAGCAGGCGATTCTCCCTGCTTTGAAGTCTTTCCACCGGCTCCAGATACTGATTTCTTGTTCCATGAAGTTCTTCTGACGGGATGGGGATGTTCGATCAGAGGGCTCTTCATGTTAGATGATCTTGCAGAATGGTGTCCGCAAAATCGACGCTGGAGCTTTTTTGTGGCGAGTAACCCCCCAAATGTGTTCGGTGGGGTAGCAAGTCCAGCCAACATCATGGCAATTGTACGAAATCACCAAGGCGTTTTTTCTCCATAGCGAAGAGTAGAATCTCACGGAGATGACTAGAATGAAATGGCTGAGGAGACTCAGGTGTGTTTCCATAGATCCACGGATAGTGACTTGAGGCCTTGATCATCTGGTCGTCTGTCAACGTCGAGACAGCTACGAGCGATTGTAGGTTGATCTACACAAAGATCCGAGCACAATGTGTGCGACGTGGAAGCTTTTCCAGGATGAAATACACATTATTGATCATTCTTTTTCTGACGCTTCGGTTTTTGAAATCACACATACCGCGCTGAATTTATCTGTCTCAGTTAATTTGTTGTTTGCCTGTATCTAGTTCTACGACTGGTTGTTCCATCTACAAGCCAGACTCCATGGAATGCAACGAAACAATCAAAGCTTCGAATTGGGAATTATGAGCCTCCAGTTCACGTCAGGCAACATACGTCTTACAATCTTCCCACCTGCACTGTGTCAAGTCAGCAAGGCTACTCGCAGGGCTACAAAATAGGTCTCTTTGGCTGCAGGGCTGTTTCTTACTTTCTTGGTATAGTATTGACAATTGCCAAATCAAGGATCTTCTTGTAACTTGAGACATTTCTGCCAACAAAGGCTAGTACGTCAAGGCACAGACTTTCATGTTCTGCGACGGGAGCCTTTGTCACTATATAAGCGACAGGCACCTCCGTGCCCTGAGCAGAGATGTATTTGCCGCAGACCGCAGCATCATCAACACAAGGGTGGAGGCGGAGGACGCCTTCAAGCTCAGCCGGCGCGACCTGATTCCTTTCAACAGATCAGCTCGTTTGAACCAACATCTTCGATCGCAAGAAACGTGTGTCTCACAACCTACCCTTTGACTTTGATCATTTCCTTGATCCGACCAATCAGGAACACATAGCCATTGTCGTCCACATATCCAGTGTCTCCAGTTCGTAGGTATCCCTCCGAGGTTATCGTCGTAGCGGTAAGCTCCTCATCGCCCACATATCCCTGCATCACACTCGGGCCTTTGACACAAAGCTCACCCGGGACGCCGTGTGCACATTCTGCTCCCAATCGTTAGTAACCACCGCAAGTGCCGATGCATACCGGGAAGATGCTTCTTACCTGTCCCCTCGAGATCCACGATTCTCATCACAAGCCCGGGCAGCAATTTACCCACTGTGTCCTTGATGTGGACTTGGTCTTGCCTCTGGGTTATCGCACTTGGGCTCCCTTCCGTTAGTCCGTACCACTGCGTCAGTGAACAACCTAGCTTTGCGCAAAGCCGATCCGATGCATTCTGTTCTAGTGGCGCGGCAGCATTCATGAGGCATTTGAGTGAAGACACGTTGATTTCTGGAGCGAGGGGAGTATTTAGTAGCTGAAGAGCAATGGGAGGTACTACGTTCAGGTGGGTGACTACAGCGTCTTCAGTACAAGATTCCGTAGCTGGGCAGGAGGCCTCACCTTTATCTCTCGAAATAGAGTTCAGAAGAGATTGAAGCTCGAATTTTGGAAATACTACAATGGGTGCACCCTGAGATTTTTAGTTGGGTTACAAGTTTGAGTTAATGCTCGTCGTCAGTACAACTCACATTAAGGACGTAGAGACACGAAAATCCCTGGAGACCGAGTATGTGGAAGAATGGGACGACCAGGGCAAAGACGCTGGTAGTGGTGAACATATCGGACAGATACGTGGAATGCATGTACACATTCGAGACGATGTTGCCGTGGCTGAGCTTAACACCCTTTGGCAAGCCTGAAGTGCCTGAACTGAAGCAGATGAAAGCCAGCTCTTTCGCCACTTCGCCTTTGCCGTAGATCGGACGATCGAAGTCAACGTCACCGTGCTCCAACACGTGCGAGACATTGATTGCATTGATTTGTCGCTGGAATGGTTTTGTTGCTAGAACTGAGGTGCGAGGTTTTGCTGTCTCTAGCAATTCCATGGCGGCTTGAAGTGTGGAAGTGAGCTCTGTGCCAACCAAGACGTGTTTCGGTCGCGCTATCGATAGCGCATGGGACAATTCCTGAATCGTCTCAGAATCTAGGCGCAGGTTGCAAGAAATGCGTACTTACTTTTGGCACATGGAACGGATTTAATCCTGAAACGACTCCGCCCAATGCAAGGACGGCATGGACATATACCGGATAATGCACCTGAATTGTTTGTTAGAAGCTTAAGACGATGTGGACTACAGGGCTTAGTGCATAGCAGCATACGGTATTGAATGCCAGGATGCAGATGACATCGCCTCTGCCGACTTGCAGGGTTCTTTGAAGATATGTCGCAAACCTTCTGACGGCTAAGCGTAAGGAGCTATACGTATAAACAACTTCACCACTTGTTCCATCAATTATCGATGGAGTACTTGCTAATGCCCCGCCAATATTGTAATTGAAAAGAATATCAGAAATAGTGGCTTCATCGGGATAGTCCAGAACGTAATCAGATGAATAGACCATTGGAGTGATGTTGAGCACAGTGACGTGTACTAGAGAGGGTATACGATATACAGCGCGAATTGAATTTTTAACAATTGCAATCACCACTGCGGTCAAGTGCATTTCAAGATCGATAGTTGTTCCCCATGGGGTGCATGGGTGGGCGACAGAAGTGTTCCCCGCACTCGGGCGTCTCCATTCCGAACATTCCGCACACCGAAGTACCGTCAATGTCGGCACGGTACCATCGAATAATTCGGAATGATCTCCAGCTTCGGCATTCGCAAGCTAGAGCTCGTATCCCGAGCCATATGCTGTAAGGAGTCCGCGGTTGGTGAGTGCTTCAGGACTCGGAAACACGAAGACCTGTCTTTGACCGCCTTTGACCATCTTAAATGCAGCATAGACTGTGGCCTCAATCCGTCTAAATTCTCGTTCAGGCACTTTTTCTCAATTGACTACTCACAACATTCGATCATCACGCGAATCTACAATGGTCAAATTGGCAACCAAAGTTGCGTTTGTGACAGGCTGCAATGGTATCAGCGGCAATGCCATCGTTGAGCACCTCATCCGGACTCCCAAATCCGAATGGTATGTATCACTTTGCTCTGAGATCGACTTGTTCCCTTCACCGCCCTGCTGACAGCCCCAATGGTCCAAGATTGTAATAACGTCTCGTCGACCGCTTGCCGTAGCCTGGCAAGATCCACGTATCGAATTCGTCGCGCTGGATTTCTTGTCTCCGGTTTCCGATCTCATTCAAGAGATGGAGATTCTATGTGCCGATGTTACCCATGCTTTCTTCACATCTTACGTTCATGTTGATGACTTCAAGGAGCTGAAGGTGAGGAATGTGCCTCTTTTCCAAAACTTCTTAGATGCCATTGATGCGGTTGCCCCTCGATTACAGAATGTTTGTCTGCAGACGGGCACAAAGGTATGTTAAGAATTTCTGAAATAATTTGTCACAATGCTAAATTTGCCGTCAAGCATTACGGGGTTCATCTAGGGCCAGTGCACGTTCCAGTCAACGAGTCGATGTCCAGATACGAAGATCATGGAGAGAACTTCTACTACCCACAAGAGGATTACATGTTCGCCCTACAAAAGAAGAGGTCGTGGTCGTACAATATCATCCGACCAAATGGAATTATCGGCTTCACCCCTCACTGTACGTTGCTCCCTTTAGTTCACAACCTGCGTGAACCTAGACCAAATCATCACCACAACAACTTGGTAGCTGAGTTCTAACAGACTCTGCATGTAGCAAACGGAATGTCCGAGGCTATTACTCTGGCCCTTTACTTCCTCATCTGCCGCGAAATGGGTGTCCCTGCCACCTTCCCTGGCAATGAATTATTCTACAATAGTGTAGACGATCACTCTTACGCCCCTTCAATAGCCGACATGAGTGTCTGGGCCAGTACTACGGATCAGTGCCGCAATGAGGATTTTGTCCATGTCAATGGCGATGTCATCATGTGGAGGTATCACTGGGAGGCGATTGGAAAGTACTTTGGGCTCGATGTATGTCTTCATCTCTTTTCTTTGGAGTTTTGTAGAACGGCTTTACCGATGGCTGCTGATACTATGAGCAGTGCCCAGAGCCCACGTTCGTGGCGACCGGTTCATCTCGCACAAAGATGGAGAACAATTTTAGCATGATTGACTGGGCCCGCGACAAACGACCTTATTGGGAGGCTGTCTGTAAGAGATATGGAGGTAATCCGGAAGCTTTTGATTGGGGCACATGGGGCTTTTTCGACTGGAGCATTGGGAAAACGTGGCCAACGCTTGCTACTAATAACAAGGCAAGGCGGTACGGCTGGACAAGAGTGGACGACACGCTTGAAAGTTGGTTTGAGACGTATCAAAGCTTTGAGGCTTTCGATATCCTCCCTAAACAAGGTGGAAAGGCACAGGGAAAAGGTGTGGTCAACACAAACGGAAAATCTGCCTAGATACAGGTTAAACTCCGGCTTTAATAGCTTCGAAATCCTTCAATCAGATGGTAAGAACACTGAAAATGGTCCGCTTAGTCCTTTGGGTGACTTAATGGTTTCCCCAATGTCATTCGCTTTGTGGAACCCGTACGACATTCACGACGCAAAGTGGAGTGCATGAACGATTTGAAGGGTGGCTTGACGCTTCAGTCGGCCATCGCATGTCATTTTGCTTAGCTAGATTTCCTGTTCCTATGTCTTGTCAAATTGTATCAATGAATACGACCTTAGTCCCCACACACAACTGATCTCTTCTCAGACAAACTTGTGATGTCTCCCGTCAGTTGCCATCAACTCCTGCAGCCAGGTCATGTCAGCTCCTGTGAATCTTTGGGTTGCAGATCCATCTATAGCATTACCGCTTCTAGTACCACTGAGCTCCGAGAGAAGGGAGGTCTGTGGTATCGCGATGTCAAAATTGAGCTCAAAGGGGAAATCCTCGAAGCAAAAGTCCGGCGCTGCAGTATGTTCATCCGCGAGATCTTGACAAGTCAAATCACCCGGTTGGTATTGGTGATGACCTGGTGGATTGGAAGTTGTGTTGGCCATTGTAATCCAATTTGATTCACGGGGTTTGTGGTGTTTTCCATGGTTTGGGTTGAGTGAGTTTCTTGTCATCTGGAAGTTCTGTGAGGCGCTATTCGTCTTTCTGGACGCGGCGCCAATACCGACATCTATCTCTTGTGCAGGTGTGTCATGAGAGAACACTTGGGGTATGATATTCTCCAGTTTGAATGTCATGCGAGCTACCTTGCCCGAGACCCAAGTTTTCCTGTATAGAGTTTTCAACATAATTATTGCCGTATCGACGGTTTCCTTGTAAAGTGGCTTGAGGTCTGGAAGTCGTGTTAGACAGGCCAGTATGATTATTGTAGCTTCGAGCAGATAAGGCAAGAAAGGGAATCCGTAAACTCCATCCGCGAGTGAACACTGTTCAAACATGTTCACAATGCAGCGCGCCCGTTGGAGGCAGATTGCATCGGCTTCCATGTTGTTGTGGAACGTTAGTGTTGTGCACTTCCTGGTCAAACGGATCGGACTTCGTATCACGTTCAGAATGCTGAGGTACCGCTATACGGTATTAAATTCAATGGCAATGGACACAGGAGGGGATTGTACGAACCAGTCGAATGAGAAATCGTTGTTTGAAAAGAGCTGGCGATATCGGAGATTTGCTTCGATGGATATCATCTGTGTCGCACACCAAAGATGTTGGGACAGACCCAATCCAGCTGTGAACGAGGCTGTCGAGGTACTCATGAATGTGAGGATTCGGGTGATTTTTTGACTCAGCACCGAACAGTGCCTCCGAAACCTTCCCCACCACCCTGGAATATCCCACCATGACATTCAGGTAGTGATAAGGGAGTGATTTTGGTCCCAATGAATCCGGCCGGTAATCGTCAGCCCCACAGCTGATACTCTCTACAGGTGTCCCTTCATCTGGCTCGTCGATCAGTCCGATCTCGACATTGCTATCGCATACGAGGAAGGGCCTGCCCAATACCAACGCTATGCGGCGGTCTAGCACGTATATGCACCACCACACACGCTTGAATAGCTCCGATTGACTTCTCGGCATATCAGCATGAGTTTGTTCCAGATGTATTCCAAGATGTTGAGCGTGCACTATGGCTAGTGAAAGAATCTTTTGAGCGCGCTCTGCAGCGTCTAGACGCAGTAGATATATCACCTTGTGCGAAAGTGATCAGCGGTAGGGACTCTATAGGTGTCTCGCTGTACTTACTACAAGTGTCAACGTCTGTAAACTTGACATAGGCTTGGAATCGTCGTTGACGATCTCAAGAAGACTACCTTGCATCTCCATAGCCATACAGTACAGACTCCATCCTGCAGAATGTGATCCATCACTGGCTTGAATTCTCGATGATGTGGCGCAGCGACCGTTCGCCAATATCAAAAGCCCCTGCACAATCCGATCGGCGCCTGTTTCCTGGTCCGGGGCTTCTGTACTAGCGAAGTGAACATGTTTCCATAGCTGGTCACACATGTGCCGAACCGTTTCTTCATCAAAGAATGGATACAGGGCTTGTACTTCAACCAAATACGTGTCAAGATACATGTCCCACTCCTCGCGAGTTAGTGATATCCCATGTTTTTGAAACAGATACGGGATACCCTGGGAAGCGCACGTGCTAGTCAAGTTTCTTGAGCCTGAAGCCAGTGGTGTCATTGGAGGTGTCTCCGGGGCAGAGTCTTTCTCCTCCACCAATGGAAGTCCCAACTCAATCAATCGATCCTCCACTCGCTGAAGTGCATGTAACATTGAAGTTTCTCCGGCTTGGTTCTTGCTTGCGATACTCTTTCCACTTGTGAAAGTAAGGCCATCCTTTGGGGATGCACCAGAGCCATTCGACACCGAACAATTTCGACGGCCCGTAGCGATCTCAACATCTCCGTTTGCGGGTTCTTGGAATGTACTGTCAATGGTCAAGTGACCAATGTTCGTCTCTTTCGGTGCCGGCGGGATCATCCGAAGCAAAGCCTGGTTCAAGGTCTGCAAGTGTGATTCAAGAGCTTCCATACGGCTCTGTAGGGTTTTGACCATTTCGTGGTCACTTCGTTTGGTGTCAGTTCTAGGATATGAATACCAAGCTAGGCGAAACGCACGCTGGGTCTTCTCCACCAAAATCAGCCGTGCTGCGGCCGCGCCGAAAAGCACTGTCGGATTCTGTAACAACACAAGTTCGCTTTCTCCGTATGCATGCAGCACAGGGTGTCCCGCCACCGCACTGCTTAATATCAGTATTCTGCGGATTCAGCAGCTGTCTCGACACTAACTTTGATCTTCCGTGCCTTGCATGGATTGCAGGCTTTTTCGGTGTATTTGTCTCTCTTTCGTTTTCCACTCGAAAGGTTTGCAGGAGCCTTCGACGGCGACACGGGCCGCGAAGGTGATGAGAAGCGTGCGGAGGGTTGCATGGTCGGAGTCTCGGCGTCTACGACCTCGTAGCTGTCGCCCGCAGAATGGTCCATTCTGATCGTCCCAGCAGAATGGACGCTGCGTTGTGGCGCGGAAACAACTGCAATGGTTTGTTTACTCTGAACTTAGGCGTCCCACGGTCTTATGCTGATGCGGATTCGGTCGCTGGTCGTTCAGGTGTGGAGGAGGTCAAGCCCACCGCGGGGAGGGGATTTTGTGGGACGCATGAAGGCGAAGCCGCACCAGCCGATCCGGCGTGTACGAAGCGCGACCAGAGCGAACGCGGGGACCTTCTGTGCTTCCTAGTTGACTGATTGAATTTGTGGCTATTCACCAAATGGGTTATCATCTCCAGTTTTATAAACATGCTGAAGGTACAATCCTCATACGACTGAACATCTACAATTCTATGTGTACGTAGCAAGTGCTCCTAGACATAACCTAACGTAGGAACACATCGATGGCATCTAGTCTGAAGCGTTGTCACCAGTGAGACATTGTGAATGCTGTGACGATGCAGTGCCTCGGAAGTGTGGATTTGTTGCTTCTGCGATCGAACTCCCTGTAGGCTTTCCGCACATTGCGGAAATTTCGGAACGCGCCCCTCACAAACGCTCAGCTCGTGGCCACACTGGATCTTCTGAGCCTCGGCTCCAGACCTCGGTGGCTATTTCACTAAGACGAGAAGCTGAACCGGTTAGGTGATAGCCAATGCGTTTGTGTCGAAGTGCGGGGAAAACGACCGCATCTACGTCAGAAAGGTGTCTTACCTAGTTCATCAGGGTGGGTCATTGGGATCTGCGTTGTCAAAGTAAACAGACGCATCGTGTCTGGCAGTATTTGGGGGGCTTACCAGGTGACCTGCTGTGCTCAAAATCACCACCTTTCCTGGGTGTCTCGAGAAGGACTGAATCCAAGCGCGATTTTCGGCGGATCTAGCCGATATTAGCGTGTAGCATTGTGTATGCCGTGCACGGCAAGGATCCTGCATACATAACAATGCTCTGTTCTCCGAGAATGAAGTAGTGGTTCTGCTGAGATATTGCCAGGTCTCTGGGTAGTCCTGGGTAAGGAGCTGCAAGATAAGTTGCCTGGTCAACATGTAAGCGTATCACGACGGGGACCGTCTGTGAGGACGAGCTTACGGCCTCTTGCTCCTTCGGGGTCGCCAAAACTCTGGAATGCTTTCCATTTTCTTCAACTTCGACTGTCCCATGTTCCTGGTTCGATTTGTGAATATCAAGCGATCATCAAGGGACATCACGTACCATGTAAAGTGCTAGAACTTCAGGGTGCCAGCTTGCCAATACCTTGTTTTCTTTGAACGAGTTCTTAACGCTCTCCCTAAGGAGATCTCAGCAACAATCCCCGGTTACATCTCGACACTTACAAATCGTCCCAACGGTCTCGTCTCCTCAGCGCGCGTTTTGCTGTCGCCGCATCTTGCGCTTCCATTCGGAATAGGATTGGATCCACAAATATCGTCGCTGTAAACGCTGCAGGGTCCATCAAGGCTGCATGACATCTGTAACTTTCAGCGCCACGAATCGAATGATCTCTAGGAAGATCTGGCGTACAGAATACCCCCTCCAAATGAATGACCCACCCCAATCACAGGCTTCTGTACCTGGAAATGTTTTAAAACAACAAGTATATCTCGAGACTGGTCTGGCCAATGCGCTAGGTTGAGTCATTACCCATCAGCGTTGTCCTTGTATCACAACAGCTAAGCAAACTCACAAACTTTAGTCAAGCGTTTCGCATTTCGTAACCAACTCTTCCCATGATTTGTAGCGTCCACAGTGAAAATTCGCTTCACGGGTACTTCCGATCCTAGAAAGCTCAAAAGACGTGAAATGGTTGGTTCCCACAGGTTTTTGTTGAAGGAGGTTCCATGGGTGAAGACAATTGTCAAAGCGGACGGGCTGACGTTAGGGATAACGTATTCATCAACAACAAGATCGAGAAGAGCGTTTATACTTGCAAGTGTTGATTGATGTCGTGGATGCGAAGCTTTGATTATATGCGTGATCTTGGTGGGGTTCATTGCGGGTGACCAACTGATGCGCAGTCGACGAAATGATTGCGTGAAGAGCACAGAGGGTGTGATTTGGGAGATTCTCAAGTTTCTTATTCACCTGACATAAGGCAGATAATGGGGGCAAGAGCTTTTGATAGAACGTTGGCATCGCGTGTTTCCGTTATGAAACGGGTTGCGGAACCTTTCCAACTGCCATTACTGCTAAGCTTCGGGATATGGCGCCCAATTCCGAGAACGCAGGACGATTTTCTTGCTCATCACAAAGATCGGCCGGCCACATCATATCCGAGCCCCACAGTCGCTATTTAGACAGTACCCTCGTTTTCGAGTGAACAGCAAAACAACTACCTCAAATTTTGCAAGCGGATAAAGTGTTCGATGCAACGCAAACTACTTGAGCTACACATTAGCAAAGTAGTCTTTGTTAATTGCCACTTCACGGGCTATAGTACCGCTTGTTGTGAGGCAATATGCCGAATGACATTTGAGCATTTTGTTCAATTTCTCACAAAGACTGAATCTACTTCACACACAAGAACAGGTCTTCCAGGTCTCAGAGTTTCGGTAATCCCATACTGTCCCAAGCTGTTAGCGGGGCCAATCCATCATCTCCTCAGCACTTACTTGATATGAATACTCTTCGCATTCATGAATGACAACAAGCTATCCTTTCCAAGTTCATGACCATATCCGCTTTGCTTGATTCCGCCAAAAGGCGTGTTCAGTTCGGGTAGGAAGGGTGAGTTGATCGCAACGCCACCAGCCTGGACTCCCGACGAAACACGCAAGGCTCGGGTAAGATCTGTGGTATAAATGCATGCTAGCGGAACAAACGCATTAGTTTCAGTAGTTTTGGAAAGTAAGATGTGAAGACTTACATGCAAGACCATAGTCCGTTTCATTGGCAAGCTCGATCGCTTCTTCCTCCGTTCGAAACGTCTTCACGGTCAACACAGGGCCAAATATCTCTTCTCTCCAGATGCTAGAGCTATCTGCCGGATTGAGAAAGATTGTTGGTTGGATAAAGGCTCCTTTGTGTCCAATTCTCGATCCCCCGGTCAGTAGTTGGGCACATTTTTTTCCATCTTCAATGAATCCCATAACACGCTGGAACTGCTGCTGGTCGACAACTGGACCATGCTGTGTTTCGGTCTCCAAAGGGTTTACTCCCATACCTGCTGAGACGGTTTCAAAGACTTTGACTAACGATGAGCAGAAATCTTTCGCAATCGACTCCTCGACAAGAACGCGGGACGCGGCTACTACTCGTGAGTGGATGATCAACTACACTACAATCAAGACTTACCGACGCAAATTTGACCAGAGTTTGCGAGAAAGCCGCCACCTACACTATGTAGCATCAGTCTTTGTTGCACAAGCCGCTGCATTTTTTGACTCACGCTCCAACAGCGACCTCCATTGGCGCGTCGGCAAAGACCAGAGCAGGTGATTTGCCCCCCAGCTCTAGAGTGACTTTTTTGAGATTGCTCTTGGCGGCCACTTCCTGGATCTTTCTTCCGACCGCAGTTGATCCAGTGAAGCTGATTTTTGAGATTTGTCGGTGTGACGCCAGCAGTTCTCCAGTTGAGCCACCGCCTGTAACGAATTGCACGACTCCAGGAGGGAATCCAGCCTCGGCGAAAAGAGGCCCAAGGGCA
>JUDZ01008884.1:0-12729 GCA_000812845.1 Stagonosporopsis tanaceti | reverse complement strand
ATACTGACCACTATACTATCGAAGATATCCAACTTGGAGCTGGGAAGAGATGTGATCGATGGAGAGATCGTGACCCGCGCAACTTATGTAGCTAGCAGCGGGGGGGAACGGTCATATAGTGAGTGTTGTAAACCGACCTAGGACAGGAAACAAGGGTGTTAGGGTGTGGGTGTTGAGGACGAAAATTTTCAGTGGAGACGGGGGCACGCTAGATTGGTACTCACCGCTCAGAAGACCCATCTATGAGAACTCCCGATCATGCGAAAGTCGACACCTAGGATTTCCGGAACAATCAGGGGGTAGGTATAGGAGACAGGTTCGTACGGTAAACTGTTCAGCGCCTCACGCTCACAGTCTGGAGCAGTACGGATTCGGCAGTCTTCGAGCACACATCAGGTACTGAGGCCCTCAAGAGACACTGTGAGCTTGATATTGTTCACTGCAGCTTCTCCTTCTGGAATACCTCATAGCGCCTCTTCTTTCTCCCTGCATTCGAGATTTGAACACCACCTTCGCTCTCTTCAGTCTCGTCCCGAGTGATAATGCTCTACTGTGTGGTCTCAGGTTTTTTAGCGGTCACATCGCAATACCTTCAGTGCCTCTCACATTATCGGCTTTTCCTCACTCACTCATGCGCAACATCATGAGAACTCATACCAACCCCAGTGTGTGCTTCTCTCACCTTCGACTTTTGGTACCTGCTGCAGGACTGGCCGGCGATTTGACCTCACTCACCTGAATTGCATCGATTGTTCATCGTCGGCTTATCGCACTCCTCTCATCTACGTCAACACGGATCTTTACCAAAGATCCTACGATCACGTCTTCGACCTTCATCACGATGACGGTTTTGAGAGCTCGACACGCGTCCAGGAAAATGAGTTTGAAAAGGTACCTGCGTAGCAGAAAATTTATTCACGTCCATAGCCACTAAAAAGTCCCAGTGTTGGCAAAGGAGTTGTCAGCTTTCGCCTATCCAACCATTCCCGCCACTACACCGTTCACAAGGACCTGATATGTCGCACCTCCAAAGTTTTTAAATCGCGTCTGCAAAAGGAACGTAAAAACGCCCATGATGCTTGCTCTATGTGCTTCGAAGATCAAGACCCGAGCTTAGAAGACATCACCTTCTGCAATGCGTGCGGCCAAAACTTCCATGAAGTCTGTATCGACTATTGGACCAAAACCAAAGCTACCTGTCCCATGTGTAGGGCGAAATGGACCAGCGAAACGCAGCTCTCACGCGTCGCGATTGATCAAGAACTAGACAACGATGCGGTGCAGGTTTACGTTGATTGGCTTTATTCTGGGGAAATACGCATCGACGAATCCATCGACCGTAAGACAGACGATTTCAACCTCGTCATAATGAAATGCTGGGAACTCTCCACGGCATTTCGCGATACAACATTCTTGTTGGCCATCATCCAGACTTTCTTCGCCGAGGCCAAAGCACAGTTCTCGAGTCGGAGTGTCAAGTTCACCTTTGATGAAAAGAAGAACAATCTGAAAATGAGAGAATTCGTCGTTAAGCTCTTTGCAGCAAGGCTCGACAAGCAGTGGTTCAAGAAAGAGAGTGGCAAGTGGCCGAAGGAGTTTGTGCAGGAGCTGGCGGACCTTCTTCTGGAGCTTACGCTTAAAGGCAAGAGAAAATCTACCTTTGAGGAGACAAAGAAAATCGTTCTTGAACGACTGGGGAAATTCGAAGCGAAACACGTGGTTGATCTGGTGTCAGAAGGATAGGATGATTCTGATGATGATACCTCACTGCCAGTCTAACTTTGTAACACTCTACCGTCCATCAGCTGTACTCTAAAAAGTCGCGAGCTTGGACATACGACTTGGCATGAGCGGGGAGTGCATTTAGCGCGATATCGATGTAATCATTCACAATCGGATGCGCTATGAATCGGCATTGCTATATGCTGAGCATAAGCATGAGCCTCCAACCACTACTTCACCGGAGGTCAAGTACAGCGGCCCAGTCTTCTGCTGTGGTCTTTTAGTTCCTGCTCCCTCTTTCACTATCTGCCTGAGTCAAGATCATTTCTGCAGTTTTGTAATCAGCAATCTATCTCTCATTCTTTCGCTAGTCTATATCATGTTCCCTGCCTCATAGCTCGGCTGCGGGAGCGTCTCATTGACCGCAAAATTCCCATAAAAGTCCACCTCCTTCCTCTTCTTTCCCATACACGCCTCCAAATCCGCACTCACAAAAATCTCCATCCCCCCGCTCTGCTCCACCCCTTTCTTCTCACTACTCAACTTATACCCCACACCCGCCCCCTCATCCAGCGCCGGTCTCGCCACCGCCGGATCACTGGACGCCCTTCGTCCACTCTTACTCTCCTGTGCCCTCTCCAACACCGCGAGCCACTTGGGCTCCGCATACTTCTTCAGCACATCCTCGACATCAAACAAATCCGACATGGTCAGGTTATACACCTTCCCACTCCTATACTTCCAGAAAAACAACACACTCAACTCGATCCCACTCACCCCATCCATCTTGCCCAGAATCTCATCCATCGCCTTGCAGAAATCCTCCGTCATGCGCACACAATCCTCCACCCGCTGGCTCTTAGTCGCCGCCTTGGTGAGGGTATAATTCCACTCGACATAGAACCTTACACGGGTGACATGGCTCAGGAGGGGCAATCTCAAGATATGGGGGGAGTAGTCGAACAGGTCGTTCTGGAACTTTGTGTTGCGCAGCTCCGCGTGCAGCGTTAGGTTGCTCTGCGCCCAGAACGCGGCCAGCACCTCGCGCCGCAGCGCCTGGTTCACAAGCTGCACGTTCAGCGCGAGGCGGCGCGAGGTGCCCGCCGGGCGCGACCCGTACCCCACGACGCTGTGCCGCCACGGCTCGCTCCCGATCATCTCCGCGCCCCACAGGCATGTGTGCAGCTCTGTGGGCACGGGGCTGGGCGTGGGCAGCAGGTAGCTGATGATTAGGGCGCGTAGGTGCGCGGGCAGCGAGAGCAGGGGCGAGCTGAAGGTGCTGGGAGTTAGGTCGAGGAGTTTTTCCAGGTCGCGGAAGAGTTGGGATTGGCGATGTTTGTAGGTCGAGGTGGAGGAGGCGAGGGAGAGTTTTTTGTTGATGACTGTGGTTGAGGTCATGCTTTGGGTCAATTGGTTGGTTGGTTGGTGGGTTGTTTGGTTGGTGTGGATAAAGTCGCTGACGCTGTGCTGTGATGTTGCTGATGCTGTTGCAAATGCTGAAGCCGGTGCTAATGCTGATCTGAATGTTGATGTCGACACTGCTTCCGAATTGATGTCGCCGCCGTTATCAATGCGCCGTTGATGCTGAGTCGAACGCTGAAATCGCTGCAACGCTGATGCTGATTGTCGAATGCCGAAGAGGACGCTGTACTGCCGCTGATGCAAACGCCGATGCTGAAGACGCCAAAGATGTATCTAACGCAATAAAACTATCAACTCTATTAATCGAGTAGTCAGAATGCAAATTGCAAGAAAAAGAAAAGAAACAGATGTATCCGCATCAACAAGCGAACAAGCCAACACCACAACAGAAGAGGCCCAAGCTTTCTCGCGCTCCCTCAAAAGGAGCATCAAGGCCACGCATGCACCGCCTTTGCGCCAGAAACGCACATGAGTCAGATCCTAGTTTCGGCGCCAGGGGCTTGCCACCGCATATTGCTGGAGGCGGCGCGTCACGTGGCCTGTTTCAGATTGCCGCTGCGATGCTGAGACGCGGCGATGCGCCGACTTGATGCTAGGCGTGTTGGAAAGGGGTTTTGGCTGGTATAACGAGTAAGGCAGGGTTACGGGCGGACAGTGGGAGTGGAGTGTGAACGTGAATGGGTTTGTGTTGCACAAATATGTACATGAATCGATAACACGACGACGCAACACCACATGACCGTATCTATGTATACACAAATCGCCTATCTCCCCCCAACTTGCGGCGTCGCGCTCCTCACGTACCCTTGGATATACAATTCAACATGCCTATTGCTGGGCCATCCGCCCCATTCCTCCACACTGCCGATCTGCGCTTTGATGAGTTCCCTGATGTCCTCTGGTGCTTTGGGGCGGCTGTCGAGGCCCTCCTCTAGCCAGCCACCGGTTGCAGCGCGTAGTGCTACGAGCGTGCGGAACAGCATATCGTTGCCTCCGTGCTGCGCACGTGCGCGGGCCATGACTTCGGCGGCGTGCTTGGTGAGCCACGTCGACAAGGAATAAAGGCCCTCGTAGTCGCGCAGGATGCCGAGGGCGCGGACGTATGCGTGCAGCTCTGCGGGACCTGGGATGTGTGTGGGAATGGTGGGTGTGTGGCCGGCCGTTTGCTGGTCTGTGTGGCCGCCTGCAAGGTAGTGGAAGAGTTTGCGGAGGCGATAGGAACGGGTATTGAGGAATTCGTGGCGCTGTTCGGTTGAGAGGTTTCTTCGATGCACCGCCTGTGCTGCGTATCTGGTCGCGGTGCAAGCCAGGATGAACAGGTCGCCCTCAACGTCAACATCAACTGACGCTAACGTGTCGAGAAGCCTGACCACCATGTCGTACTGGTAATTGGTGATTCCCATTGCACTGTCTCTCTCCTGGTACATCGGCCTGAACCTGTCATATACTATCCGCTCCAGGAATGCGGTCCATGCAGGCTGATAGCGTGGTTTGTAGTGTAGCAACAGCGCGTAGGCATACTTCAAGAGATAGTTGTCGTCGAACATGATCTGATACCGATGTTGATCCGGCGCCAAGAAGGCTGTGCTGGCTGAGAGTGTCTTAGATTGACGTCCAAAGCGACACAGAAAGCGCATGAAGGCAGCCAGAAGATAGTCAGGAAGTTTGTGAACAGTACTGGTGTCGCCATGGTGTCCATATACGAGACAGCCGACGCCACCTTCGAAGTCATCTTTGGCCTTCTCTAAGAGCTTGAAGGTTGTGGCGAAATCAGGGTATGTTTCCAACAAGAAGGACAACAGTCTCTCTCTCGGTCGTAATTTCTTACCCACCATGCGACGATAAAGCTCTTCGTAGGTCGGTACGGCCTCGCTGAGGTAGACGTTGTGGTAAGGCGATGACGAATCAGCAACGACTTCCTTCATGTCGCCAGGCAGTAAATATGGTGTGGGTGGTTCAGGCACATCACTTGCACCCTCTGCTCGATAGATAGTGCCGTCTGGTAGTCGCTGTACCTCTGCGTAATACAGCTTCTCGAACATGGCAAGATAGGGCGCCTCATCTGGGGGCGCCCCTGAAGCTTCATATGCGAGAAAACATGCCCAGGCTTCTCGCCTCGTCCTAGTCGTTCGTATGCGCGCCGCCCACAACCGATGAACGTGATCACCCCGGAAACCGATTGGAAGCAGCGTCCGCGTCTGTATGGTAGGGCTGAGATCAGTATCCCAACCAGCATATACTTCAGCTACCTCTTCCCAGTTACGTGCAGCATAACCTGCCTCGAACATACGATGCAAGATCTTCGAAGCCCGGGAGGCTCCCTGTTCATAGCCCTTGTCATCGTCCATGGCTGTTCGACTTTCTTTCCACGGAGGCCACGAGTGCCCTTTTAGCTCTGCCCAGTCTTTTTCTTGGTCGGTCTTTGCATGCGTGAGCTGAATACGCGCAATTGCTCTGAAGCCGCTCCGCGTTACAGCAATGGATGGCTCGCAACCAGCCATGAACTGCAAGGCGCGGAATTGCGCTGTTTCTTGATGACGAGATGCTAGCATTGGTCGAGGAGATGAAGGCAGAGACAACAGCGACAGTAGGTTGTTACAGAAGCGTGTAATGTCTCTTACGCTACGAGGCGATGCTGAATCTGCACCACCTACGCTTCCATACATATTTTCTGCCTTATCGAGGAAGAGAGTAGACACCCAAGGCAACGCCTCCGGCCATTGTCGACGCGCGTGCCGCAAGACTCGGGCGACTAGGATCTTGAAGATATTCCAATCTAAGAGCTCGTGTTGGAGTCTATCACTGACATGAGTGAAGACTACGCTCAGGACATGTCTCCTGATGTGTTTGCGTCGAAGATACAATAAAACCACAAAGAAGGGCGGCGTTCCAGCACCACGTCGAAAGATCTGAGCAGCGGTGTCGGATTCTGTCTCGAGAAGAGATTGTGCCCATGATTGTACCGCCTCCTGTGTCAGCCCTTCGTGCTGCAGTATCTCCATCTCATGCAATGTGCAGATGAACGGCGCATCCTTGGTAGCGGGCATTGTGAGGTGACTCAGATACCTCGCTAGTAAAGCATAAAGAGAAGGTGTGGCCTCTGGTCCTGGGATCGCGGTAGATGACACCAAAGAGCTTGGTCCGTGGCCACGAGGTGCGAAAAGATTTGGAGTGCTTGATGGATCGGCCTCTCCAAGTAGGGCAGAGGAATAGAGACCTCGAGGAGCAGCTTGAATGGAGCCAAGAACCGTTTCGGGTCGACTGCGTCGATGTGCTTTGATCGACGCTCGGCTCTTCTGCGCCTTGAATGGCTTGCGTGTAGGTGCCGAAGTCATTCCCCCTCCGGAGTCCACTTCATGTCGTAACCGTTCTCCGGCGCTGTTCAAATCTGCCCTGTCTTCTCCATCGAGGAACCCAAAAATGTCCGCCTCATCGTCCGTAGGCTCTCCTCGTGTTACCCAGCTGATGGCCGATTCTCCCGGCGCTGAGGGCGGCTGCTCCTTCGATTGCAGGGCATTGTCTTCCTCCTTTTCTCCGTTGGCAACATGCTTGTCCTCCTCAATTGATGCTGGGCGGCTTGTCGAATAGCTGGACGTGCCGTCATTGGAAGGGAATGGTGCGGTGCGCGTCCGCAAGGCCACAGACCGACGTTGTCGGCGGCTTGTCGATGAGGGGCATGCCGGCGGGATCAGACGCGCAGCGTGGCGCAAATGGAGTAATCTGGCAGGCTGAGGTGCAGGTTGCTGGCATATCAAGTCAGCTATTTGGTCTCTGGAGTCGGCAAGCAAGACCAACCCAGTGCCCTGCGAGGCGCGCCGAAGGCCGGAGGAGGCGACATGGGCTACCTGGAGCTGCCAGGGACAGAATTAGGGGCATTCATCGACAGAATTGACCGTGACAAACGCGCGTAGAAGTCGATTGCAGCTGGAGGGAGATGGGCTGGGAAAATTGACGAGCTGCACGCAATGTTTGGCCTGCCGAGGTTGCGCCGAGCAGATCGATTCCAGGTCCATGGAGCATGCCATCAAGAGATGTAGCACAACAAGAAAGGCGTCTGCGATCCCAAAGTCAACTCAAGCCCGTGTCCGCATCGTCAGAGCCATAGCTTACGTTCATCTCCTGCTCGAAGCGCGGTGTCGACGCGTGTTGTGCGCCTTCGAGTAACGTTTCCTTGGCGCGGCCGTCGTACGTGCCGCCGGTTCATTCATCGTCGCGGAACTTTGCCCAGCGAACACGCCAGCTCTCACACCAGCCGTCACTGTCGCAGTCCACCCCCGGCACCGGACCTTTTGGCGCTGCGAGGCCAAATTGAGCACCGACTGCGCGCAGGCATCCGCCTCGACCGACCGCGCCCCTTGCTGAGGGCATGTCGCTGGAGCCAACACGACTTCGGCCGTCCTGAGCGCGTTGCAGCACCGCGCGCGCATCGCGAAAGAGCACCATCCATCACCATGGCCGCCGCCAACGGCACCCTCACCACGCCCGCTCTGCCCACAGCACCGGAATCGCCGTCGTTCGCCAAGCGCAAACACGCCGACACTGCAGTCGTGCTTTCCAATGGCGCATCGCCAGCTGCGCCCAAGGCCGCTGTGAATGGAACGACGCACGCCCTGCAGACCGTCCTCGGCGACGTGCTGTCCATCTTGAAGGGCTACGACACGCAGCCGTCGGTCCTGACGCACCCTGTCAACCCCGCGCCCACGCGCAGTCCCTCTGGCGAAGCCGACTCCAAACGCGCCAAGCTGGCCCAGTCGAAAGACTCCACCACCGTCGCCGACCGTGTGCAGAACGGCTCGTACGACTCGCTGCAGGCGCTGGAGAAGGACGTAGAGAGCGTGGCTGAAGAGCTCCTGGCGTCCGACCCGAGCTCTGATGCACCAGCAACGCTCGAGGAGACAAAACTGCAAGCCAAAGTGCGCGCATTGCAGAAGGTCCTGAGGAATCTTGTCGAGCGCGAGGAGGCGAGGCAACCGCAAACCCAAGAAGATAAGCCGGATCTTGTCGCTACCGCCGAGACTGTCACCCACGAAGATGCTGCGGTGCAAGTCAAGCAAGAAGAGGATGGCAACGATGACGAGAACGAACCTAGCAGCCGTACTGTCTTGACGCTGTTCGGAAACGCACAGGGCCCAAAACAGCTCTTCTCGAGCTTGCAGCAGCCACACAAGATTGCCCCGGTAGAGGGGATGCCCTCCTTCGACGCTTCAGTCAAGGTCATCCTGCCACTGCGAGAGGCCACCCTGCCCCAGAACATTCAGACTACCGAGGTGTTTCCGCTCTCGGACCAGACAGACGAAAAGAAGAAGAAGAAAGTCACCACCATTGGCGAAGTCTTCCGTGCACCCGCCCACCTACCACAGGTCAGCCCTCCAAAGATTGCCAGGCCGACTACAAGCAAGGGTAACACCATCACTTTCGCGCATCCGGAGCCGGCAAAACCCAAGCGCAAGGGATCTCAGTCGTACTCGCATCAGAGCCTCGCTTCTGGGTTCTGGCTGGGTTATGGAGGTGTAGACGCGCCAAAAGATCAGACATCACCTACAGCAAGGCAGAAGAGCAGACAGCGTGCACTCAGCACTGGCGAAGCTCAACAGCCACCGTCTGAAGCTATCCTTGTCGCAGTTCAGCACGCAAAGGAAGATGCGATGTTTCGCAGCGCCTACTCCAGCTTCGCACCGACCCGCGACGACGCAACCGCTATTGTTCCAGAAGAGACAAAGAACAGGGTCTGGTGGCAGAGGGTCGGCGAGAAGCGCTTTAACGAAGTTTTCCCTATCGACCCGCAGCTATTGGATGCTGATGCGCTTTCTGAAGCCAATGGTCTTGCTGACGAAGAAGAAGATTTCAAGGATGCAGTGGAAAATTATGTCCCGATTGAAAACAATTTGTTCCCAGAGAAGAGCGTGGAAGACAAGGATACTGATGACGTTCTCAGAGAGGTTTCAGAACTCATTGAGACACTCGCATCCTACCAAAGGATACGCAACTCATCGTTGACAACGAACCCTCGCACGCCAGTAGTACAGAACTCGTCACTTGCTCAGCTGGTCGGCAGTCCGTCTACGCCGTCCTCGGATGAAATCGATGTCTACGAGATCCTCAAATCACAGCTTACATTGATGGTCTCGCAGCTCCCACCATATGCTGTTGCGAAATTGAATGGAGACCAACTCGAGGAGCTCAACATCAGCCGTACCATACTTTTCGACACCAAGGAATACAATGGAATGATGGAGGAAGACCAGCTATCAAGGCTTGCCAAAGCACCCGCAGTAGCTCCGGTACCACCTCCAACACTCACTCGCGCTGGCTCTAGCTCGCAGTCCCTGTACCCGGCTGGCAGCACGCAGTATGGGCGACCGCCATCATCTGCTCGCCCAGTGCAGGCAGCGCCATCATACCACTCACAGCGATCGTCGTCGATACAATACCAACGGTCACCGTCTGGCCCAGCCCAAGGCTTCCAAGCTGGCGCAGGGTCATACGCTCCTTCTGCGCGTCCTAACTACGCTGCAACTCCAAGCCACAACCTGCAGACTCCCAGGCCAGGTGGCCAATACTATCAACAACGTCCATCGCAGTCAAGCAGTTATGGCGCGTCCGCAAGTTCACAATTTTACCAGGGGACACCCCAAACCCAGAGCCAGAACCGTTACACAAACCAGCAAGCTCAGAACGGATACTATCAAAGATCGGCCAACGTAGCTCCCATGTACGGCACGCCACAAGCACGCACAGGATCGCCCATGAAGCCAGCCGCCGTAGCGACGCCCGCAGGATATGGTACACGGACAGGGTACGCTCCCTCTGGCGGTCAAATGGCTAGCACGTACTACGGTCCATCGCAGTATGGTACTCCACAGGTCCCAGCTGCGCGGCCAAGCTACACGGGTCTCACATCAAGCAATCCTCAGCAAATAATGATGGACAGGCAGCAGGTGCAGGTGGCTGCACAGTCGCAGGCACGCCTAGCGGCGCAGAACAGCTTCAGCAGCAGACAGGGTTCTGGCACACCGCAGCCGCCGAATGGTTCGTACGGTGCAGCAAACGGCACATCGACGTCGACATAAGATGAGATGAGATGAGATTCGATTCGATTCACGAGAGAGGTGACGTGGTGTTTGGGAAGGTTGAGTCTGTTCAGGCAATCACACCAAGGCGTTGGAGGATGTCGACAAGGGTATGCCTTGAGGTTTGATGTTTCTAGCAAGGGTGTATGTCTCTTGGTGACGTTGTACAATGCAGGCTGTTTTGGAGCATGGCTCACAGCTCTTCTATGCAGTCTAGATGTAATAGGAAAACAACATCGATACCACTGCCTGCCGCGGGTGTATGCATTGCTTGCGCCACGTTCTTGTGTGGCTTTGCGGTGAAACAGTCCCGTTGGAGCCGGCTAGTGGCTGCCCTGCGTGCAGTCGCGGGTAAGGCGGCGCTATCTACGTCAAGGGCGACCTTTCCGGACCCCGACAAGCAAGACAAACAGCTTGCGCAACTTTCGCACACAAGCCATGAGACCCGCAACACGACACCATGGCTCATCTCCTAAGAGGCAAGCAAGCAGGCATAAACAACGACCTCTCTCACGGCCTGGGGCCTGACCTCCTCGTCCTCGACCATGTACGCCAGGAAGCTCGACTTGCGACGCCTCGGATGTCTGCGCTAACAAACACGGGCAGATCCGCAACTATGGCATAAACTCCAAAGTCACCCAAGTCGCATACGATCCCGTGCAGTCCCTGATCGCCGTCGGCACCGCTGAGAGCCAGTTTGGCAACGGGCAGATCTACGTGTTCGGCCAGAAGAGGGTCGAGGTCGTGTTTCCGCTGCCGCACCGGGCTTCGGTCAAGATCCTGCAGTTCTGCGCCGAGAAGCTGCTTTGCGTCGACTCCAAAAACGACCTCTCCGTATTCTCGCTCGAGACCAAGACGCTCGTCAACGCCCACTCGCCGCCTGCCAAGATCACCGCCCTCCACAGCGACCCCACCATCGACTACGCGCTGCTCGGCACCCAGTATGGAGAGGTCTTCGCATACGACCTGGACCGGCAGACCCTCACGCCCTTCAGAATACCGAATCTCTGGCGAGAACAGTTTCCGCGGTCGCGTCTCACAGCTGTCGTCTCGCTGGCGCTGCACCCTCGCGACATTGGCTCGTTGTTGATCGGCTACAACGCTGGCGCGGTCATATACTCGTTCAAGCAGAACAAGGCACTCAAGTTCTTCAACTATGTGCTGCCTAAAGGTTCTCCGGGCGGCGACTCGGATCCCAGCTCTATCCATACGGACCGAGAGCCACCTCTTACGCAGGCTGTCTGGCACCCCACGGGGACCTTCATCCTGACAGGCCACGAAGATAGCAGCATCGTCATCTGGGACCCAAAGGACGGTCGCGTGGTCCAGGCTAGGACTTTGCAAGACGTGAACGTGAACCGCTCAGGGCCTGGGACTTTCAGTCCTAGTGGCGGCGAGGGCACCTTTGCTCTGAAGTCTCCCATCTTCAAAATTGCTTGGTGTGCAAACCAAGATCCGGATGAAACCGGCATTCTGATTGCAGGCGGTCAGCCTTCGAACATCTCGGCCAAGAGTTTGACCTTCTTCGAACTGGGACGCACGCCAATCTACAACACCTCGTCGTGGCAGGTGCTCTCGGACCACTTCGAGAACCCCAAGAGGCAGCGTATACTGCCATGTCCGCCTGGTGCAGAAGTCATCGATCTATGTCTGATTCCCCGAACATCCCCTCACTTTGCAGGCTGTCAAGATCCCATCGCCATCGTTGCAATCTTAGCATCTGGCGAGCTTGTGACGCTTTCGTTCCCGAGCGGCATGCCTATCACACCAACGAACCAGTTGCATCTTTCAATGACACTAGTACACCCGTACATCAGTTACGCAAATCTCGCGCCGGTGGACCGCACAAGATGGCTTGGAATGACAGAGAAGCGACAACATGGGCCTAAGGTGCTCACTGGTGGAGCCGAAGCAAACCTGCCGCTGAAGAGATTTGAGCACCGCAACATTGTTCAGACCGCTCATGCAGACGGCACAATCAGATTGTGGGACGCTGGGCACGCAGACGAGATTGAAAATGATGGCCTGCTGCAGGTTGACGTCGCACGTGCAGTGGGGCGACAAGAAAATATTGAGATTACAAAGACCTCTTTCGCAGGTGCTGCCTCTGAATTATCCGCAGGCTTGAAGTCTGGTGAGGTCGTTATCTTCAGGTGGAACGTCAACAAGCACCATGGCCAAGAATTCCCACCTGGTGAGAACACACCTCGAGCGCTCACCAACATCATCGACAGGAGCGAGGCAGCTCTCAAAGAGGGTTTGCTCCCGTTCACTTTGTTGGACGAAGGCAACGGTCCGGTCACAGCACTCAAGCACTCAGATGTTGGCTTCGTTGCGGCTGGGTTTGAAGGTGGTGGTCTGGTTATCATCGACCTTCGCGGGCCTGCTGTCATCTTCCGAGGCTCTGCTCAAGACTTCAAAGCCGAAAAGCGTGGCAGCTTCCGCCGCTCGTCAAAGGAAGCTGCGCCAAAACCCGAGTGGCCAACGTGTCTTGAATTTAGTGTTATGACTTTGG
>JUDZ01008883.1:0-12717 GCA_000812845.1 Stagonosporopsis tanaceti | reverse complement strand
ACTACACATCTCAAGCAACAGATTGATGCACCACCGCAGGCAGCGTATCAAGCTGCTGGCGCTCACCACTTATTACTATACGCTGTACGCTGTACGCTGTACACTGTACGCTGTACACTGCACACCACACACGAAGAGAAAAAGGCCCTCGAGCCGAACAAAGTCTCAATCAAAGATACCCCAAATCCAATCATCTGCCCACCCACCCATCCACCTACCTGCCTGCCTGCCTGCCTACACATACACACAGCGACAACCGCTACCCTACAGCGGGGACAGGCGCCCATACCGCTTTTTTTCTGCAGAGCGCGACGTACACGGAGGTGTTCGGTCTGTTCTGAGCGGGCGTGTCGTCGTCGGAGGAGGAGGAGGAGGAATCGGGGTGGCTACGAGTTTACATGTGCGTAGGTGCTTATGTGTACAAACGTGGTGGTGGTGCATCAATCTGTTGCTTGAGATGTGTAGTTACTGTATGTTACTCTATTCTACCCTGCTCTGTGTACATGAAGGTGGCTGCTAGTTGCGCTGTGTTGGGTACTGACGGGGGCGTGTCACGTGTGTACAAGAGTGGGTTTAGGTCGGTGTACTGTAGCATGCGATGCACCTCATCGGCCAGAAGAATGGAGAGCTTTTTTTGTATCTACTGGTGCACGATGTATACTTGGGGGTCGCGTTGGGCCCAGCCGCAGTGCATCTCCCGCGCACCGAGTTGCGCTCGCTGGCTTTTCAGTCCCACGTCTGGGTCTTTGTGGGTCCAGCGAGACCTTGTTGCTGGTGCGTGGACTTGGTTGTTTGTAGGGGATCTTTGCGCGAAGCCAACTTGGCTACCCGTGGGGCTTTCTTGACTTTCTCCTTCTGAGCTGCTTGCAGTAGCAAGCTGAATTCCCTGACTTCTGTAAATTTCAGCCGCAAATCTCCCTTTAGGAGCTTCCCGCCGGTCCCAAGCACTTCAGAACTCCGCGATCGTGATTCTCCTGGCGTATAGTTCGACCCTGGACGATCGTACCAGGACATAGACCTCGAGATAGAGCATGGTAGAGACAGATTGACTCTGAGGTGTTGGGGGTGCAACGCTGACCGTAAGTTGATAGCGTACGAGTAGAGTTATGCAGATGATGCAACACCTTGTAAAGGGAGACAAAAAGCATGTGAGATGGTCAAGGAGGACGCTCTTGCAGCCAGACCTGCCTGCAGTTGCTCATCCAGGTATGATTCCATTCTGCTCCCTGAAACGGAGCGTGCTAGACACTAATGAGCTCCAGAAACTTGAGCAAGATGCCAGTCTGCCGCCACGTGGCCGAGTGCTATTGACTTTTCCACGATCATTCTTGATCGCACGTCTTCTGACGAGATAATTGCCAGGACAAGCACAAAGTGAACTTCCGACGGGTTCCATGCAAATGATAGTCTTATAACGCCATCCTCTAACTGGAGAAAGCTTCGGTGGTCCTATCTTGGACCCTCCTTGGGGAGGCTTGTCAGTCGTGCTTCTGCCGCGAGCAAAGATTCGGTGTCTGAAAGTGCCGATGGTGCGCTTCTTATGATATTCATGTATAAGGGATTGCCTGGACGCAGGTATCCTATATGGATGTTCCCGAGGTGTCGTATTGAGGATCTATCAGATGATGCTTGCATCATGAACGATCCTTGGCGACCAAGGTCTCTGAAAGAATCCCATGAGATAGGGACAGGTTAGTCTGGGTGGCTGGATAGCGCGAGAAGAATCTCGCCATTCGTGCTCTTCCATTCGTCTAGCAATGGAGGAGAGACGGCCAGACATGGTATCCTCAGGCCTCGATACAAAAGCTGTCTGCAGCCTACGGAGCTCACTCTCGTACAGATCGAAAGTTCTTCTCTTTATTTCTGCCGTACTTTCGTCCGTGACGAATGCATTCTCGCAAAGCATTAGCCACATTTGATGACAGTCTGAGACTTTAGAGTATTGACTTATAGTCAAGCCCGAAGCACTGCACGTGGAGACCCGCTAGACAACTAAGGATCACCTACGCGCTACTTTTCACACTGCAGGAATTTGCTGACGTCGATCGTAATGCTCTTCAAACCATCCGAAGTGTCCGACCCCAGAGGTTCTTCTCCGAGGTCATGATGGAGTGAATGCAGAGGGCTTGACATGTCTGTAAATTCCAAGTTGAAGAATTAATAGACAGAGAGCTCAAGAGTCTGCGCGGCGAGTGTGGACGGCATTCGAGCTCATTATTTATAAAACAGTCCGAGCAAACTGTACAGTAGCTATTCTGTCGTGGGCTTATTCACCGTAGCACGGCCGTATAGCGCGGTTGCTGTCAAGTTTACATCTTGTTGTTGGCGACGGTAGTTTTGTCAAAGGGCGAAATCTCCCTCCCATAACAACACTAAACGGCAGCAGTTTTGGTCGACTGCATGCGTCTGGTCAGATAGAATTAGCAGTCTGGAACAAAAACGTGGGCTCTGGTCGCCCATGGAGGCAGCCGCTCATTGATTTCAGGTACGTGCCGATCCTTCCATGGTCATAAGAGTGTGAAAACTTCTGACAGTCATCATAGAAGTGACAGAAGACCGTACGCAGGAAGATTTTGGAAAAAGAGCTTGTTCAATCCACATGGATAGGCAGACCTTTCCTAAATCGGCCGGTGCGCGCAGTGGACCTAGCAAAGCCGTAACCAATTGTTACTTCTCAAGCTCGTCACTGTAGCTGTACAAGCGTCGCCGCAAAGGGTAGTAAGACGCATCCGAAGAGCTTCGAAAGGTGTTGCGAAGAACAGGCAAACATGGCCAGCTGACATTGCCAGAGGTGTATGGTGACTGCGGCGCTAGGGTAGAGAGGAAGGCGTGCATCAAAGATCGAGCAGGTTCAAAGCTAGAGTGACCGTGTGGGAAATGACACGACTAAACAGTCAAACGAGCGCAACGTCCCAGGCAACTCTAGACACCAGCACAATGCTCACCAGCCTTATCACGCAAAGCCCAACGCCTTGTGGTATTCGCCTTTCACTTTGCCGTGCCGGTCGACGGCAAAGCACTGCACGAATTAGCCCTTCCCATAACACTTACTTGCTTCAGCCTATTCTCAACTCTCCACAACACTACTCGCACCAAAGCGCTCAGGAGTGTCTTACACTTTCCATCCCCCGACAATACGTACAACGTTCGATCGCGGTCCACGTCGCGGAGACCCAGTCACACTACCCCGACTTTCTCCCGTCGTACAGCCACACCGCAAGCTCATCATGAACATGTCCGACAGCGAACGCCGCCAGTTCCTCGCGATGTTCAAACAGCCTTCGTCCCCGATCTACCACTGGCGGTGCATGTACACGGGCTGCGAGGAGGTCAACAAGACGCAGAGCTCTGCGCTGGTGCCCTGGCACAACTGGTCGTGCAAGAAATGTGGTTGCCTGTCAGGTGAAGGAGTCTGCCTCCTGCAGATCACAATTGACAATGGCCAAGAGGCGATGGAGGCGATGGTTAGGCAGGCTCATGAGTTAGATACTGCGCCTGAATGAGCAATGATGGGAGTGGCAAATGGATAAGGAGCGCTTATCAGGTTGGATCGAAGCACATTTGACTGGTCAGGCGTCGTGGTGTGATAAGCTTGACAGGTGTGTCTTGTTTAGACAGTGAATGCGGAGGGTTTAAGCCTTGCTGACGGGGTTAGCAGCTTCTTCAACAATACACGATGTTTTGAGTAAGTTGTGATTTCAGTCTTACACCGCGTTGGCGATTACTAAGTGCAGCTGTGCTTTTGATGTTCAAGTGAAAGAATTGTAATGCACACCCTGCGACACTTTTCGAGTTCAGAAACTGCCCTTTCGGTTGCAGGGAAAGTAGTAGTGCTTTGAACATGTACTGCAATGCGCAGATAGATTGTGTACCATAGGTTGGGTAAAGCATGCCATATGATTGTTGTCCAGAATAGCCATGACACTAAAAAATACCTTTAGTACAGTTCTACAACCGTAGTGCGTTGATCGAACGACAAGACATGCGATAAGCGAGCTAAAAAAGTTCAATTAGTATAAGTTTGATACGAGCCTAGTTCTTGACTGAACTTTGGGGCTTCGACATCGTGCTGAGCAATCAGATTTCTTAATTACCACACCTATGTTCATCAATATCTAACTCAGTGGCTCGAGTTATAGACGGCGATGAATGTCAACTGAGGACGCCTGTAACGTTGTTAGCTGTCTTTGCCAGCACTTCACGGCTCTGGCCTCACCTGATAAGTCGGGTACAGCAACGAATCTGCCACCACTAGGTTTTCTCTCCTACTACATGCAAAGACTACCACCTCGGCAACATCGTCGGGTGTCAGAGGGTCGCAACCCCTTCGGGCAGTCAGCGCTCCTACTTCGAACAATCGCAGTCCAACGAACGATGGACTTACTCGTAGATTTTGTCCGCTGATGCTTCATCACCTCTGTTCCGAATGATAGTGAATTCCTGCAAATATCAGCCAATACCTTGTCGCCGCTTGTTTCTCTCTCGAGAAGTCACTCACCGTCAACACTTGCCCAGGATCAACAGTAATAATTCTGATCTTCGTTGCAATCAACTCTTTCCTCAGCGCATCCGTGAAACTTCTGATCGCCGCCTTGCTCGCACAATAGATCGAGCCTCCAGCATAGGGCTCCCTACCAGCAATACTCCCAATCATGACGACATCGCCTTTACCACCCTCACTCCTCTTCTTTGCGATCTTGAGGAACTCCTGTGTCATGCTGATCCAGCCAGTAACATTTGTGGCCCAGACATCATCGATGACCTTTGGTGGAATATCTGGAGCACGTTCGTAGCCAGACATGAACCCAGCGTTGTTGACGAGGATGTCGACGTCCTTGAACTCTTCTGCCAGATCTTGCCACAACTTCGTGACTTCATCTGGTTTGCTGACGTCCAGCTTCACGCTGTGTATCTTCACACCATCGCCTACTTCGTCTGTTATTTCTTTGGCAATCACGTGCAGCCTGTCGACTCGTCGCGCCGTGAGTATCAACTTGAGGCTTTGTGGAGATGTGCGTGCGAACTCGAAGGCACAGGAGCGTCCGATGCCGGATGATGCGCCGGTTATGAGGATGGTCTTGCCTGCGAGGTTCTTCGCTGCATTTGTAGGCATTCTCTGAGAGGGCGGATGAAGTTGTTGTAGTGCTTAGGTAGAATTGATTAGCTGGGGTGACAATGGTTGTGACTGCGACGGATGGGGCTAGATGGTTTTAGGCAAGGTGCAATGCGGGGTGGTATATAGCCGAGTGGGCACTGTATTGATGTGTTCGATATGCAGCGTCTTGGTGACAGACAGAGGCCGACCGAGATCTTCATGTGTTGACTCTTTGGTCTGAATAGACTGTGCACCTCCACAACGTTATGTCCTTCACATCACGGCCCTAGGCTCTTCAAGGGCTGTATGCTAAGATCCAACTTCAACCGACTTTCCATCTCTTGCTCCAATCTCTCTAGTTTCGCCAGCAGAACCCACTTGTCTACATCTCCGATCATGCTATTGCTGAAAACCAAAGAGTTCAAGCGCAGCGGTGCGTACTGGGTTTCATGGAACGTTGAGCGACAGGTGGTCAGGAGCCCCGCACCGATATGCGAGACATCGAAGCGTTTGGTGTGAGAGTCGTATTGAAGCGTTTTCGAATCGTCTGTGAGCGCATAATCCCAGATCTCGTTCCTGAGCTCGGCAGGGAGCTTGAGCAAGGAAGACGAAGACATGTCTGTGGTAGAGACGATGTGGTAGCGGGTGAGGAAGAGGTTCAGACGTAGCGACAGTGTTCGAGAAGCGGATCTTTGCTTGTTCGCGAAGGTGTTGTCGAGGTTTTAGATGACTTACGACATCCAGTCGCTTGTTGGCGGCCTCGGGAGGCCTGGAGTAACGTATTGATGCCGTAAAGTATGCTCGGTGTTTATGCTTGTCTGGATAATTGAGCTAGAGACGCGCTGAAGTGGTGGAACGTCGCGCATCGATACGCGACTTAAAAGCTGCAGGCGCAAACGGACTCTCGCCACGAGTCGGACGGCAGACGAAACGAAGGCCACTTACGCCGAGATCCATCATTGCAGCCATACAAGGAGTTTACAGAACTGTTGGCAGCTCGCAAACCTCGACTGCGCGTAGATAGCTATACTGCTGGAGATGCACGAGTGAAGGAATGCAGATCACGTGGACGCGCGCGAGCTATTGCGTCACCAGATGAAACACCATCACAGAATAATCCCACTCTTTTGACCCGGCAGGGTGCTCTCTTCGAACTCAATCTTCTTGACGTGCTGTCCAGGCACGACTACAAGGCCCACATAGCGACTGTTCCACGATACGTTCGCAGACGAGTTCCCCGATTCCCCAACAGCCTTGCGAATGGCCTCAGCCGATGGTGCACGGTACTCATATGCAAGTGCAAGGATGATGTTGCGGTCCTGTTATCATCAGCCAGCAATGGCATGGAAGTAGCAACACACACACCTTGTCTGTGCACTTCATCTGACCGCCGAAAACACGCCCGTCAGAAGCATGGATGCGGAGGTTCTTGCCAATGAATTGTGAAAGCCAGAACGTGGCTTGTTCGTTATCCATTCTGGTATTGGTCTTCCTCTCGCTGCTGGTGGGTGACTTCAGGTAGGGCAGATACCAGCTGTATCTTTTCGCAGACATATCTTGGTAGGCTGTGCTCTAAGTGGGGTGCAATGTGTGGCTACTCGTGGCTTCCGCGCGACAGTGGCTGATGATCTTATGCGGATCTTAGTAAGCAGACTTTTCTAGGCGGACTTCCGAACGCGCATTGCGGAGACGATCAACGACACGGCACCATGTTTTCAATACGACGAAGCTGCCAGTCGGCGCTACGCAACTCGAATAGCGTTGTCGCCTGCACCAATGGCTCACGTCGCGCGTTCTCGAGGACGGCGGCGCGGTCGAAAGGTGCGCAGATCTCAAGTTCCCTGCAGCAAACAGCATTAACGCATGTACAGGCGGTCTCCCTGTCTTCCTCGAGCCGTCTTCCACAGAGCTTTCAACACTCCTCGCCACGATCAATTCCAAGATTCTCCTACCCGAGCACCTGACACGAGACCAGCAGCGGCTAGTCTACAAACACAAGTCGCGTGCAAAGCTGGAAAGTGAGACTGTCGAAGTCACAATCGGCGAGGTCACACTCCCCCTCGAATTCATCGATAAGAATCTTCAGCCAAGCAGGTGGAACAGCCTGAAGAGCGTTCTGGCTCAGAGTGAGACGACAGACGATTGGGAGAACGTTGTGCGCGTTCTTGAAGGCTTTCACAGCGCTGGCATAGCTGTAAAGCCACAGTGGCAAGATACGATTGTGCGCAAATTGATCGAAAATGGACACCACAACCTCGTTCTGAAGGCGCTGCAAAGGGTCAAGGCGACTGGACTTCGATTGAGCAACCGAGAGGTTACCGCAAGGGTCCTGAAAAGTACACACGACCGGGCTGCCGAGTCTGACTGGGACATGGAGGAGACAGTCAAGGCACTGCGCTTTGCTCGCCAGATCGTAGAATTGATGGAGGATGAAGAGCACCTTGCCGCCAAGTCTACGAGCACAACTACGGCGCAAGGCGATTGGAGGAGCGAGCCATTTGTTATTGCCGTTCCTACTGAGCTGGCGGCTGTCACCGCCCAGAAACACGAGGGAGATGTCGAAATCGTCAAGACACTCGCAAACCGCCTTGTCAGCGCGCTTAAGCAGGATAATGTTGTCGCATCACCTGGATCATCGCCCGGGTCCGTGGCTCCTAAGGGACAAGACTCCATCAGCCGTGTCGCCACATTTGGCACAAAAACAGAGGCAGACTTCAAGAACCACGTTCAGCAAACTGCAGCTGTCAACGCTTACTGCCAAGGCCTCATTGAGTCTCTCGTTATCTGGAACGCTCTCAAGACCTCGAAAGCAGTACTCGGCGTGGACATGCCTCATGCGGAAGAGGCAGCCCAGTACGAGGCCAGGATCAAGGAGGTGTTAGATCAGAGCCTGGAGTCTGTGCCAAGACTGCAGCAAAGAGGGGGCGTTGTGCTGAAATCACTGTTCCCAGCCTACATCCAGAAGCAACTGCAGAAATGCCAGGCGTAGATCACGGCATCTTGTGCGGGCTGTATGATTTTGGATATGTATGAGTATATACGAGAGACCTCGAATGTAATATATACCCCTGTACAGGCATTGGCTGCGGCGTTGTGTAGACGACACTCAACGCTCAACATCTGGCACCGCACTTACACCACCAACTTGACTTTCAGCTTATCCCCTTGCACAATCTCATCCTGCTTCTTCAACAGCGCTTCAACATCCCACGGCGCGGCCACGTACCTTCCACCGAGCCACTTCCTCGGCTCAGCAGTCACCCACACCGCAAACCCACCGCACAACTCAGGCGTATCAATCAGATCTACTCTTTGGTCAGCTCATTCTCGTCAATCCACAGCTTGCTCAACTCATCTACTCACAAGGTCTCAAGGTCTCCACCTCCCGCTCCGCCATCGCCGTCATCACCCCTCCCGGATGCACGCTCACCGCATTCACCCCCTGGTCCTTGTACCCAACATCGATATTCTCCGTCAACCGACACACCGCCAGCTTGCTAATCCCGTAGTTGGACGCCACAGGATTAACCTGATGCGCGCCGATGCTCGCCACATTCAGCACATCCACATGCCCCGTCTGCTGCGCGGTACGCTGCAGCAGCGGCAGGAACGCGTGGGCCAGCAGAAACGGACCCTTAAGGTTGACCTCGACGCTGCGCCACCACTCGGCCGTGTCGGACGCGTGCAGAGGTGTCCACGGCGCGGAGGAGCCGGCGTTGTTGACCAGCACGTCGAGGCGGGTTTCTAGCGCGCTGATGTGCGAGGCTAGTGATGCCACGGCGCGGTCCGACGTCACGTCTACCGGTTGCAAGTGCACCCGGATCTCTGGGTTGATGGCGCCGATGGCCGAAGCTACTTCGTCTAGCTGCGGTGCAGAGCGCGCGCATAGGATGATGGATGCGACGCCGGCGTGGGCGTACTGCAGGGCGATGGCGCGGCCGATGCCGCGGCCGGCGCCAGTGATGAGGACGACTTTGCCGGGTTGATGGAGGGAGGGGGTGGATGCCGGGGAGATGGCTGGGTAGATGTCATTGTGGAGGTTGTCGAGGCCTACAAAAGCGTAGCCTGTTGATGGGGGCGGTAGGGCCATGGGTGGATACTTGATCGAACCCGGCTCCAAGCGAGATGGCCAGTTGATACCTCACCTGTGAGGAAGTTGAAATGGAATTGATACGGTCTCTCTCAGGCGGAGCGAGAGCTTTCATACACCGCCAGGCCACCCGTTCCTCTGCTTACACTTCACTCTCACCCCCGCCCTTTACGGCTCGGCGGCATGCAATCCTTATCTCCGCCTCACACCACCCCAAACACGCCCACAGTTACGGCCGAACAGCCATAATTGAATAACATCTCGCTTTACAGCGACGATACAGCTGCAAAGCGCTTAGGCATGGGGATGACCAATGTCAGCGCTACTGCAGCAACCATGTCAAATGCGCAGACGAGGCACCAAGACGGCTAAGGAGAAACAAGACCTAAGATGCGAAGCGGTGGCTCGAAAGCTGTTTGTATGTGCTTGAGGAGTGAACGTCTTTTGTTGGTTGGGGATGTAGGAAGGACCATGCGGCGTTGACATCCTCAGGATCCAGCAAGGCGGGTTTCGCAGCCGTGGCGCTTCAAGATCTGGACTTGTCAGCGGACAATGGTTCTCTGGTGGATGTTCTGATCAGAGGTTCGTGGGAACTTGCTACCCTGGTCAGGTCTGTTTGCATGGGAAGACCTGCCTGTGTTTGATCAGGGTGCACACTTGCAGTCTGCAGATGGCCTTGGTGCAGAGCGGCGGAAACTGCAGTCCAAGTATCTTTGCGTGTCTGCGACCTAAGCTGGCTCAAGGTAACGGTCCTGATTGTTTTGAGCCGTACTTCGCAGATCACGTGTCGACACTTGCATGATTCTGGGGTGTATCAAAGAATAAAAAATCAAGGTTTATGCGGTCAAAAGTAAGTAATTGAGGATACTGTACACTCACATTCGATAATAAATCTATATTCTACAACACCCCTCTATACCTTCGACTCCTTCGACCCCCTCGACCACACATAATTGTCAACCGGCGCCTCGGCCTTGACACTCTCCCACAAGCGATCAATACTCTCCGCTGCCTCCTGGCTCAGCTTGCCCTTACTGATACTCCGCGCAGTCTGCTCAATCTGGCTCAACTTGCTCGCGCCAAAAATAACCGCGTCGCCCTCCTCTGTCAACTTGGAATGACTCGCAACCCACCTATACGCCAACTCGGCCTTGGCAACGCCCTCCTTCTCCGCAATTCTGTTCCACTCCTTCAGCCCCTCGCGCAGCGAAGGCTTGTCGTACATGCCGCTGTACATACCGCCGAGGGCGCCCTTGCCGAAGCGCCCAGCGCCCGCGTCCAGATCGGCGGCGGATTTGGTGAGGAAGCCGCCCGCGAGCGGCGAGTAGGCGTAGAAGACGATGCCCAGCTTGCGCAGCACGGGGAAGAGGTCCGTCTCCAGGTGGCGCGCGACGGGGTTGTAGTTCCCCTGGTAGACCTGCGGGAGCGGGTAGCCTTTTGATTTTGCGAGGTCGTAGACGCGCTGCACGTCTTGCGGGGCGTAGTTGCTCAGGCCAAACCGGCGGAAGATGCCCTGGGCGTGGGCTTCGGCAATGCCGGAGAGGGTGTCTTCGAGGGGGATGTCTGGGTCGGGGGAGTGGATGTAGAGGATGTCGAATTGTTTGATGTTTACTTTCTCGAGTGCCTCCTTGGCGTGCGAGACGATGGTGTCTTTGTGGGCTGTGCCGGCTGCAAAACCACCGGGAACTTTGGTGTCGATGGTGAATTGGGTGCGCTTTGACTGCTCGCCGATGGCGTCTTCGGAGCCCGTGTAGATGCGGGCTGTGTCGATGGTGGTTACGCCTGATGCGAGCAAGACGTCAATGGCTTCGGCAACCTTGTCTTTGGTGGTGAAGCCTTCCAGGGCGTCATCAACGATGAAAGAACCGCCTCCAAAAACCGCCTTGACCATTTTGAGAGCGATGTAGTGCTGTTACACAGAGTTTATGATGCTATTACGTTTGCTTGAAGAGACCTTGGACCAAAGACTCGTGTTAGGAAGACAAGATGATTAGGAGATAGCAATGCCTCCATAACGCCATCATACTTATACGTCGTCACGATTTGCACTTTGTATCCTAGTGTAAATTTCACCATCTTGATTAACGCATCGATTACTCATAGCCGGTTCCATAGAGCGTTGTAGAAACAAAGTGCCGGAGGGCTCCAAGTGCGGGCACCAAAGATCGGCCTAGAAACGTCACCGTTAGTGGAGTTCTGGGGTCTGGAATTGGTCCGCGATACGTCCGTAACGGGCCGGGTGTTAGAATTCGCTTGCTCGTCAGTCTCTGCCGTCGCGCTGAACATCGGCCAAAGGGCAAATGGGGTCCAGAGTCAGAAGCGAGATATCAAAAGCCAGGAGCAGTAAGTCAGAGGTTAGACTGTAAGCAAGTCTTGGCATTCTCCCACATTTAGTATGATGCCCGCTGAATGCCGCCAAAGGTGTACACCTCGGTGGTCAAGCAGACTTCAAGAACGCTGCCTGTCTAGCCGATCTGCGCTACCTTCTACGTGTACTGTTCTAAGACGGTCCCGACGCCATTTCTGTCCAGCCCCCTTCTGCGCTCCATGTACCTGCTTTAGTGTAATCGCCTCGTCCTCCTCCCCTCAAGAATGCAAAACGGAAGTATTCAGGAACGTCCCTGATGTGTCTGACCCAGGTCCAGCTTTCGAGTTCGTTGTCTGCGTAGCCCCTATACCGCTCAACATCATTGACCAGAATGCTGAGGCCGTCATAGTGCGCGGGAAACGGCATTGTCCACTCAAAGGTAATGTTAGGCTTGATGCGCAGATTGTGGTTCATGTGAATAATCGGTGCGGTGATGACTGGAAGCAGACTGCTAATCGGGCCATCACCCCGCAGCTCATTGGGCGTCTGCAGTATGGAATCAAAGCCCCAGCGCGCGATGCCGTTGATGAACAGGCCGACAAGGATGCCTTGGAACAGTAGCGATGGTCGAGTTTGCATTGATGTCCCTGGGACGAGCAGCAGGCCGAGGATGTAATGATGGATGCGGACGTTCATCTTAGGGACCGCAACGAGCAGGAGCAGGGAGCCGACGAATATGCCGTAGATGCCGAGGTACTTGGGTAGTCGACCCTCTATGCGCAGACACCAGGCCTGCAGCAAAGCGATAGAGAAGAGACACAGCACAACGATGATCAAGGCCGGCACAGCGCCGGGCTGATTCTGCAGATCATGAGGTGTGAGACGCTCGATGGGGATCTTGTCAAAGGTGTAGTTGTTCAGTGCGCCAACCCAACAACCTCCAAGCCAGAGAATGGTCTTCTCAAACTGTGCGTCAAGATCTCCCAAGGTGCGTGAGACGGCAAAACGATATACAGCGTACATGCAGAAGCTCGCTGGTAGCAAGCGACCAAGACAGATGGATACCAGTGCATAATAGTCGGTCAAGCTAGGCGGGTCGGATGCGAGTGCGACGTGGAAGAAGATGCCTAGGAAGATGGAGGGGAAGAAGACGGAGGGTGCGGTGGTGAAGAGGGAGAGCAGGATTGTGAAAGTCAAGCTCACGCCTAGCAGCGGCCAGCGTAG
>JUDZ01008882.1:0-12706 GCA_000812845.1 Stagonosporopsis tanaceti | reverse complement strand
CCCCCCCCATCGCTCCTCGTTCCCAGGCGCGCGGTGTCGAGCAGTTCCAGTGCGGAGCGCGGGTCAAGTCACTGCTGTCGAAGAGCAGACGGTGGTGCTCGGTGTCTCTGGCCATGACCAGACCAACCCTCCCTGCCCCTGCAGATGCAGATGCAGATGCAGATGCATTGCCCAACTGCCACCCCATGCGCCGCCGCGCTCAGCCTTCACGGCGGCGTAAGCGTGCGCTGGAGCCCGCCTCCGAAACATAGAACGCGACACTCGGCGTCCGCTCAAACAGCCTGCCACTCTCCTGCGACCTCCATATACCGCGGGCCGTCCTCGACACTCCCGACTCCAGACACCACACACCACACACCACACATCTCCGACCCCCCCATCCACCACGCCGCCGCGCCGTTGCTGCCCAAGTGATCGCCAGCTAACTAACCCCACACCGTTGTTCAGCCGCACCCGCAGCCAGGCAGCCGACTTGACAGCAGCTCACAACACCGCACACCGCACACCACCCCACACCACACCGCCACGACCATGGGCTTCCTCAGCAGCAAGAAGAAGGACGCCGGCGACGACGACGGCGGCAACCGAAAGGCCCTCTTCGGCAGCCGCAAGAGCGAAAAGGCCGCGCCGCAGAGCAACCCATGTACGTCGCCCTCGCAGCCGCGCCGCCGCACTGCAGCCCCAGCTAACACGCACCAGACGCCGCCGCCCCAGGCAAGGACCCCTACGCCCAGCCGCCGCCGCCGCAGTACTCGGGCCCCAACGACGGCTTCCGCCAGGAGAAGACGCCCGCCGTGACCGGCCCCGGCCAGCAGTACGGCGGCGGTCGCGGCGGCGGCGGTGGCTACGGCGCGCAGGGAGGCAGCTATGGCGCCCAGTCCGGCTACGGCAACGACCGCTACGGCAGCTCGCCCGCACCGCAGCAGAGCGCCCGCGGGCCGGGGGGCTACGGCGGCCTGGGACGCACCGACTCGAACGACACCGACGCCAACCGCAACGACCTCTTCGGCAACGCCGCCCAGCGCCAGCAGCAGCCGCCGCCGCCGCAGCAGCAGCCCGGCGGCTACGGCCAGTCGACGCCCGGCGGCTACGGCGCCAGCTCGGGCGGCTATGGCGCGTACGGCGACCGCGAGCTGACGGCCGAGGAGCAGGAGGAGGAGGACATCGGCGCCACCAAGCAGGAGATCAAGTTCATGAAGCAGCAGGACGTCAGCAGCACACGCAACGCCCTCCGCCTCGCCCAGCAGGCCGAGGAGACGGGCCGCGACACGCTTGCCAGGCTCGGCGCTCAGGGCGAGCGCATCCACAAGTGCGTTGCACCCCTCCACTGCACTGCAGTCTAGCTGACCACCCACAGCACCGAGCGCAACCTCGACCTTGCCTCGACGCAGAACCGCATCGCCGAGGAGAAGGCCCGCGAGCTGAAGAGTGAGTCTTGCCCAGATCCTCCCGGACAGCACACCATGCTAACCCGCCAGCCCTCAACAAATCCATGTTCGCCATGCACGTCTCCAACCCCTTCACCGCCTCCTCCCGCCGCGAAGCCCGCGACCAGAAGATCATGGACAACCACCACCGCGACCGCGAAGCCCGCGACGCCACCCGCCGCGCCGCCTGGGAGTCGTCGTCGCGCCAGGACACGCAGAACCGCACCATGGCCGGCATGTCGGGCCCCAACGCAAAGTCCTCGCTCGCCGAGCGCGCCAAATACCAGTTCGAAGCCGACAGCGACGACGACGCAATGGAAAACGAAATCGACGCTAACCTCGACGCCCTGCACGGCGCCGCCAAGCGCCTCAACCAGCTCGGTCGCGCCATGGGCACAGAGGTCGAGCAGCAGAATGAACACATTGCCCGCATCACGGGCAAGACGGACAAGGTCGATGATCAGATTGCCATGAACCGCGCGAGGCTGGATAGGATCAAGTAGATGGAAAGGGGGGGTTCGAATGTAGATAACTCAAGTGAAGAGTGGAGAACAGCAATGAGAAGAAGCAAAGAATGGCGTTCTGATGGATTGTTTGGTTTAGCTTGTGTACTGTGTGTGTATTACGGCCTAATAGAGTGTGTGCATATTGGAAGAAACTCTCAAAAACTCCCCCTTGGTCGTGATCGTGATCGTCATGTCAAGAGAAGAAGATGGAGAAGAGGATGTAGAAAACCGTCCGTCCCGACACCGATGGCAGAATGCATGAAAGTCGTTATTGTTACGCTACGCCGCACCGCACCGCACCGCACCTTACAGCCCCTTACAGCCCAGCCCAGCCCACTCTCAACCCTCCAGCACCAGCTTAAACGTCGCGACCTCAAACGCCCTGAGCTCGATCTTGACACCGTGCTCACCGTGCGCGCCATCGCTCCCACCCGCCCCACCATACCACCGCATCATGTGCGCCGACAAGTCCTCCTCGTCGTCCTCCAGCGCGTTCGTCCTGAACACCTTGCTGACTTTGATCGCGCCCCAGCCCAACACGCCTTTGCTCCTGCCGCCCAGGGCATCGTACACGCGCACAATGACCGAGTGGCCCTTTTTGAGCGGCAGCTCGCCGCGCGAGACGTCCTCGTCGTCTTCGCCGCGCTTGATGGTGTCGAGGACGAGGTTGTCTGCGCCGAGGATCTTGAACGCGGCGAGGACCCCTGGTTTGGTGGATGGGGTGGGCTGGCCGGCGAGCTCGGCGGCGGCGCTGTGGCGCGAGTGGCCGACGATGCGCAGCGGGTTGTTGAACTCGAAGGCTTTGCGTACCGTGGCGTGGGTGAGCGGGCCGGCGTGCGGGAAGATGGCGTATTTGGTCTTGTGGCGGCCCATGTCGGCGTGGGCGTCGGGCGCCTTGGGCGCGCGGAGCATGCTCAGGCGCATGACGTTGCCGGCGACGGCGAAGCCGTACTTGGAGTCGTTGAGGATGGAGACGCCGTACGTGGCTTCGGACAGGTCGGCCCATTTGTGGACGCAGACCTCGAATTTGGCCATGTCCCAGGTGGTGTTGTAGTGGGTGGGACGGCGGACGATGCCGTACTGGGTTTCGTAGCTGGCTTCGGTGTTGGTGATGTCGACGGGGAACTCGACCTTCAGGAACTTCATGGTCTCGTGCCATTCAATGTCGGCTTCGATCTCAATGGCGCTGGATGAGCCGCCGATTGCGGCAGGCAAAGAGAGCGTTGTGGTGATCCATGACTTGTCCGAGATCTTGGTCTCGATCGTGAGAGACACCTTGGCGGACGACGAGGATGAGATGTAGACCTTCTCAGGGGAGAGTTCCTGCCGAGATTGAAGGTGGTACACCTCCACGTCCCATGCTTGCCAGTAGAGGGGCTTGTCGTCATAGATGACTAGTTGAGCTGCTTTCTTGCCCTTGGGAATCAGCTCTCGCTCAGCCTTGAGATCGTAGAGCGAAGTGATGGCACCGTCTGTGACCTTGACTGCGAATTGCGAGTTGCGCAACTCAAAGACACCCGGGCCAGTCTCCGCGATCGAAGCAGTGGCCGCAGAGTAGGCAGAGGCAAGAGGGCGGACAGACATCGCACTCAACCCTTCGCCATCTGCAAGGCCATACTCTTGCGAGTGAGATTCTGGAAGCTTGACTATCTCGCTGCGCTTCCAAGGCAAGGTGTTGATAGCGCCAAGACTGCTATTCGCGCTGAGCGATTTCTCGTCGTCGAATCCAAGCTCAGACAGCGCCTCGGACACAAGTCTCTCGCCGGTAGCAAACACTTCGGCGTAAATCTGAAGACGTCAGCATCATCAAACAATACGTCCAGCCGGATAACCTACCTTGTCAGAATCATCGTAGCACATCTCGATCGAACTTCCGGGCAAGCAGTCGTGGAACTGGCACAGCAGCACGTTCTCCCACATATCATCGATCTCCTTCTTTGGATACTTGTACGCACTGCTCTTCCCAAAGCCGTTCTTGATCGTCGCCAGCGTAGCAAGATACTCGAGATCTCTGAGCAGGAACTCGCTCTTCCTGTTGTTGCGCTTGTTGTTCGCCTGTGTCGTGTACGTGCCGCGGTGGAGCTCGAAATACAGCTCGCCGTACCATGTCACGAGCTCGGTGCCGTTCTCGACCTTCTTCTCCAGCTTGTCGAAGAAGTCGTCTGCTGAGTCGCCGAGCTTGACGCGTGGGAGCAGAGTGGTCTTGTCGCTGATACCTCGGCAGCGACGCAGTTTCTCCAGGTGCTGCCATGTTGGCCCACCGCCACCGTCACCCTTACCGAAGACGAGGAGGGAGGTCTGATCTTGATCGAGAGACTTGTGCTGCGTGACGCTGCGCTTGACGTCGCCAAAGTTGGCCTCGGCAGTGTAAGTCTCGGCTGGCGGCATGTGGCAGATGACTTGGCTGTTATCGAGAGCGACCCAGTTGAAAGTGGTGTGAGGGAAGGTGTTGATGTTGTTCCAGCTTAGCTTCTGGGTCAGGAAGCGTGTCATGCCGGAGATACGACAGATTTGGGGTAGTTGCGTCGAGTAGCCGAACGTATCTGGGAGCCAGAAGGTCTTGCAACGCTGCCCAAACCTGCTCTCGAAGTACCGCTGTCCGTACAAGAACTGCCTGATGAGAGACTCGCCACCGGGCAGGTTGGTGTCGTGTTCGACCCAGCTTCCTCCAATAGGCTGGAAGCTGCCTTCCTTGACCTTCTTCTTGACGCGGTCGAATGTGGACGGGTAGTCCTGCTCAAGCCACTTGTACTGCTGCGCTTGCGAGCAGCAGAAGCGCAGCTCCGGGTACCGGTCAATGAGATCGCACTGACTGGACCACGAGCGGTTGACCTTCCGCCGTGTCTCTGCAAAAGGCCACAGCCAGCAGGTGTCGATGTGGCAGTACCCAATGCCCGTGACCAAGGCGTCTTTGTCCCCATCGTACACCTTGTGCGAGTCCACGTTGCCCAGGTACTCGCGTGCAATCTCTCTGCCCTTCTTGATGCTCTCGTTGCTGCCGCCGCCAGCAATAAACGCGTCGATGATGCGGTTCGCGACCTGCTGTGCTCCATGCGCCTCGATTGAATCCTGCGGAAACTCACGGGACGCATCGCCAATCTCCCAGAAATCAAAGTACAGGGCGCGGGCCTCGAGATTCACGGCCACAATGTCGGCCGTGTGCAGCGTGTAGTATCTGTCCGGGTCTGGCGGCTGAATCGAGTCGCCGCCCGGCGCGTTGCCAAACATGCCATTGCACGCCATCTCGATGTAGAACGTGTGCTCCTTGCCGTCGCGAAAGGCGTCGGGCAGAATGTGCTCGACGCGCTCGCCGCCGCCCGTCAGGCCATGTATCGTGTGGCCGTCCTCGGTCCAGATGAGGCCCTCATTGTCCGCGTCCCAGTGGAACTCCAGGCGCTCCTTCTTCAGCAGGTCCTTGGGCACGGTGAGCTGCACCTTGAACCAGTGCGTCGACCAGCTGGGGCCGAAGGAGGCGCCGACGTGGGTGGGCGTGAACTTGTGGCTCGTGGCTTCTTTGAAGAGCGGGCGCGACTGGCCCGGCGGCGAGTAGACGGAGAGCTTGACGTGGTTGGTGTCGGTGCCCTTGATGCGGGCCTCGTCGAGCTTGCTAGGGTGGGGAGTCAGCTACGTTCGCAGAGCGGATCTCGACGAACGCTACCTACCCGATCAAGCCCTGGTTGCGGTACTGCCCAGATTCGGTGAACTGCCGCAGCCTGCTGGCGTAGATGCTGTGGATCTGCTTTCCCACGGGCCCAGCAGCCAGCTGCGGGTAATCGCCGGACGGTCGTGACATGGGCACAGTGCGGTTGCAACATTCGCCGCCCATTGTGCTTGACTGGAGCTCGCTTTGGAGCTTGAGGGGCTATATGCGGAGAGTGGAGGTTTCACTGAGGGTGGTTGGGATGGATGATGCTATCAGCTGCTCCGTCGTGTACTGTGTACCTGCATGACGAGCACCTGATATGGCCGCTAAGGAGCTCTCCCCGCATTCCGCCCCGTCCTACCCGGTATCGATTGCAAGCTCCACTCTGGGGCGACATCAACGGTTTTGTGCGCACTACAGATATATCTGTTCCGCAAGAGGTGTGTGACGAGCAAAGTGATCCATTGCTGCTCATCTGACTATCCTATGCTACTGATCTCCTTCAAACTATACACAGCACGCGCCAGCTTTTGCCCCCGTCCAAAACTCACACGCCAGTCTCATATCGCACACATCTCCAAAACCACCAATAAAGTACAACGAAGCGAGTGGCAGTCTAGACCCAAGCGGCGTCTCACCGAACGGCGCACGTGGGTATAGAGCAGTAAAGTAGCAAAAAAAGGCAAAAAAAAGCAAAAAGCGAGCGAAGAGTCCCCCAAATCCTAGGCGTCATTCATGAAAAGGCAGACGTCGAAAACAACACTGTATATCGACACATTCGAAGGCAAAAAGAAGAGAGAAGCTGGCTGGCGCAGGAAAAGCTCGAGAACAGAAACCTTGAACTGAACTGAACGCTGACAGCTGCTGTATGTTTCGGTGCACTACCATTGAAACACCACTACACCATGCTCAATACAAATAACAAAACAAAAACAGTTAAACTCTTCCGATCCAAAACGATCATACGTCGCTACAGCGGCGACGGGAGAGAGAAATAGCTTGCCGAGCGACCGGGTGCCAGCTAGGAACCCGTCTTCGCCAAGCTCGCTCGCGGCGTGGGGTCGGGGTCAGGTGTCGCTGCACCGTTGCCCTGTTTGGGCGTGCCCACCTCCATGTCGACAACGTCTTTTCCGCGCGATGCAGGGAACATCTCAGGCGGTGTGAGCGACATGTGTGGCACGTCAGATGTGCAGAGGCTCGCCTCGCGCTCCTCGGCTGCTGTGTCCTCCGTGATGGCTGGAGGCGGGGACGATGCTAGAGCAGACTCTGATGCGGAGGCGCCCATGTCTGTTTCCACAGAGATGACGCTGCCGCGGCTGTTGGTGCGCATCATCTCGATGCCCAGCTTCGACGACGACTTTGGGCGCGTCTTGGGGCTGCGGGTCTTCGTGGCAGTAGTGTGGCCGAGCTCGTCATCCTCATCATCGCCAGACTCTGCAGACTCGTGTTTGCGTGTCTCGATAAGACGACGCTTGGCACCGACTTGCTCGGCAGATCGCTGGCGGCGGATCGTTGCCGCTTCCAAGACGGCCGGTGCGGAGACTTCGTGGGGCAGGTCAGGGCGCAGATCAGGTGCACCTGCCCGCTTTTGCGCCATCTCCTTGCGATCTGCATTGGCTGCTTCGTGTTCAGAAATACCCAGCCCGCTCATTGCATGAGCAACATCTCGCTCGCGCCAATCGTCTGTGCCGTGTCGTGCGATGATAACCGGCACATCTTCGCTAGTGCGACTGTCGTTGTCGCCAAAGAAGCTCGAGCTGATCGAGTCTTCGCGACTGGAGCCACGGTAGCTTCCTGGCACTTGAGAGAAGCCAGACGAGTTAGAATTCGTCGTGGGACTGTCTTCTTGCCGTGTCGACTCTTGTCGTAGTCCCGAGGGCATCATGGAGGGATAAATCTGAGTTGGTGCCCAATTCTGCGGAGGTGGCTTCCACTGGCACAGACGGCCCAGCGTATCGGTAAGCTTAGCAATCGTCGGGGGCTTTTCTATCAGGGCATCGAAGTAGTGTGGTGCTTGCAGCTCCTTGAGGTAGCCGGTCACTGCAACGATTGGTGTGGTTGTGTTCGCATTTTTCGTGTCCCTGATCATACGGGCCACATCGGCGCCGTTGACCTGGGGCAGCCTGAACTCCATCATGATGATGTCGAACTTGACTTCGCCCATGGCGTAGCGGATAGCCTCAGATCCATTGTTGACAGTCAGTGTACGACAGCGCAGCTTTTCGAGCAGCTTCTCCATGACAAGCCTCGATACTGGGTGGTCTTCGCAGATGAGAACATCGAGTGGGCGGAAGAAAGGCCCGTCGCCGAAGCTGATTTGTGACAGTCTCCGCGAGCTTTGCCTCCGTCGTTGAACGCGCAAAAGCGCCTTAGCCCGCGAGTCTTCTGTATCCGACGACGAAGGGGAGATGTCAAGTACTTGGCTGCGCCGCTTGTGATGACCTGGTAGCACCACATCGCCGTCCTGTGATCCAACTGTCTGGGACCGTGCACGAGATGAAGGAGTTGCCGGTCCGGTGGATGACTGGCGTGGGCTTGATCCCAGCTTCTCGGAGAACGAAGCAGACATCCCGGACCCGATCTTCGTGGGCTTGCCCGGCGAGACGGCTTCGGGAGAGGGGCGCAGGCCCGACAAGCGATTGGGATCGAAGAAGCTTCCTGGCTGAAGAGAACCTGGATTGCTGGTTGAGTGGGATAAAGTAGAGGAGTTGCTGGATGTCTTACGTCGCTCATGATGCTGACCAGTACTGAATTGCACAAGTAGAGGTGATGATGGCTGTGAGCCTCGGCTGGGCGAGGAAGCTGGCACGCTCATTGAGGGCGATGCTGGCCTGCCGCTGGCTCTGTTGGTGGACAAGGTGCGCTTCAGCGGTCCAGGCACGAGAGGGTTGGTCTCTAGAGACGGCGAGGGCGAGGTAACAGTCGGCGAATGTATAGCCGAGCTAGACTTGTTCTGTGGAAGCATGGCTTCAGCGCGCAGCTTTTGGATCACGTCCTTGTTTGCCTTCTCCAATACTGGAAGGTTTTTGTAACTGAAATTGCCAAAGTCGTCTGTAGCCATGGGCTCGCTGAGTCTTCTAGACCTGCCTTCTCTCACGTGAGCTGGAATGTGCAACGGTATGAGGCCTCGCTTCATAGTCGAGACGCTAACCTGGGATCGCACTCGCGACAGTGCATCATGAGGGCGGTCTGGATAGTCAGCGCTTGGTGTTCCGGCCGAAGACGCTCCCTGATCCTCGAACTCTGGCGAGAAGCTCGCCATGGCCGCTCCTCTTGTGTCAAAGTATTCTGTATCTTCTGGGTTCTCGGGTGCAGGAATGAAGGAAGCTTCGTCATCGCGCAGAGACTCCCAATTGATGTCGGCGAACCAGGGATGGGCTCTGATCTCTTCACCGCCGCTAGCATACTTCTCGTCTGCGTTAGCACCCAGACGTTTTGTTGGATCTGAGCACATCAATCGGTTCATCAGATCCTTCGCATCGTCTGAGATATCATAGACATCGTCGTCCTCCGAAGGCCAGTCAATCCTACGCGCGAGGATGTTCTGGAACACCTCGTCTGGCGTATCAGCGTGGAACGGAGGGTAGCCATACAGACTTTCGAAAAGGATGCAGCCCAAGGACCACCAATCGCTGAGCTCGTCTTGCCCATTACCAGCAATGGTTTCTGGTGCCAGGTAGTCGGGGGTACCAACAAACTTGCGCTCATTGCTGTCATCAGGATCAAAAAGTGTCATGTGCGGAGGGGGCATATGTGTTGTCGCCGGCGGCGTCTGATTCTGCGCCTGAGCGACTGTGGAATTACTCATTGTAGGGGCGAGAATATCCGGAGACCCGTTGTCGCTGAAATCTTCTTCCTCGATAGGAGACCGTTGACCCGGTCCAAAATTGGAGTCGGCGATGGAGAAGCGGCGGAACATGGCTTGCAGCGCCTCGCTATCCGCGCTGTCGCTGCGATTGCCAGATGTTCTTCTGCTCTGTTCGCGGCTATGGGATGTGTCTCGGCTCAGACTGAAGTAAGACGGCTGGCCAAGGTCACCAGCTAATGCGGGAGTCATGGATGGCGTTGTAGATGGTGAGGGATTGAGATCGAAGGATGCAGATCGGGACGCAGATGAGCCAGAGGCAGCACGATGGAACGGCCCAGTCTTCAGTAGGTCAGGCGCATGCTCATTGGGATCTGATTTCAACGCGCGCTTCTGACGCCCAATCATACCCATGCGGGACAGACCAAAGTCAGTCAGCTTCAGGTGACCTTTGGCGTCGATCAACAAATTGTCTGGTTTCAGATCGCGGTGCACAATGCTGCGGCTGTGGAGATGTTCTACGCCCAGGACGACCTCAGCCAGGTACTTCTTCGCCCAATCTTCTGGCAAGGCACCCAGAACTTTGATCAGAGAAGCACAATCGCCTCCGTTGAGATATTCCATGACAAGGTACAGATAGTCCTTGCTCGAAAACGTCCAGTAGAGCTTTGCGACGAAATCGCTCTCGCCCTGCCACATCATAATGGCTCGTTCAGCCTTGACATTGGTGACTTGATTCTTGGCTACCATGTCTGCCTTCTTCAGGACCTTGATGGCGTAGTACTCGCCGGTAGACTTCTTCTTGGCAAGATAAACGCTACCAAAAGCACCCTTACTGATGGGCTTGACAACTTCAAAGTCCTTGATCGAGGGAGGCACTGCGCGTGGCTGTGGTTGCGTGATGGGCAACAGGCGCGGAGACAAGGCTCTTGGACCATCCGATCCAGCAGTCGAGGACTGTCTGCGGTGGTGGTTAATAGCCATGGACATGGCAGGGGATGAAAACTCGGTTGTCGTGAGCACAGGCGATGTGATTGGTGATTGCAAGGCCTCAGGACCCATGGAAAGACGAGGCTTGCTCGTTCTCAACGGCGAGGCTGGTGGCGGCGGGTGCATGGTACGAGCGGGCGATTGCTGCCGACTGGATAAGACACTTGGTAGAATTAAGCTCTTGCGCTTTCGTTCTCGCGAGCTAGCCACTCTGCTCAAACCAAGTTCCGAGTTTGCTGGTGAATCAGCTCGTCGAGGACCAGACAACACTGATGACCGCATACTCGTGTCGCTCTCCATGCCAGCATCGCTCTCGAAATGCATGGACCTTCGATTCGTATGGCTTGCAATGCTGATTGGGCCGGCGTGTGACCTGGGTGTCTGACAGCCTCCTCTTGGGCTGCTTGAGCGCGTAGAGTCTGCCACGGATGACTCTCGACGGCCCACTCGCGAGGGCAGAGATAGGTCTGACGCATTGTGCAAGGCCTGAGCCATAGCTGACGGCGACTCAAACGAGCCAGGGAAGATTCCCTCGTCACCTCCAGGTATGTCGATTGCATCTGGCTGTGGTTCTTCTTCTACCGGTTCATCATCTGAGGAGCTGTCTTCTCCAGCAGCTATGCGTGCAGCCTTGACGACGGCGGCTTCTATACATTCTTGAACCAGAACGTCGAATTCGATACGCAATCTTTCCGAGTACTCGAGAATGTGGCGGTGCCTGAAGACGGCATCGATTTTTGCTTTTGCCAGCCGGTTGGTGTCTTCACAGAGCAGTCTCAAGCCTTCGCTGAAGTCTGACGAGCCTGACGTGGGTGATTGCCACTGCAGCACCTGTGAGATGCGGTTCTCTGATTGCGGTGATTGCGTCCGAATCTCGGAAGCATTGCGGATGTTGTCTTTGATGGCTGGTGTGTTTACTTCGAGGGCAGTGTCGCACAGATCGAGAACGAGTTCGACGATACGAGCAAGAGGTCGTCGAACGGCGAAAGAGCGTGCTCGATGGTGGCCAAAGCCAGAAGCATTGGGCCGCTCTCTGGATCTCGATGGCGGCGAGGCAGGAGAGTTGCGTCCGGACGGTGTTCCGGAAGATGGATTTGACATTGGCTGGATGAGGAGTCCGTGGTACTCGGGTGGCTGAATCAGGGCTGCTGGATCAGCAGGGGCCGCCCTTGAGGGCCGGGCTTGTGCCTCCAGCGTGTCTAAGACCCTGACGATGGCGTTGCGATGCTCCGAGAGGGTCTCCTGGGCCATCTGGACGTCCATTTCAGCACGGTGCTCCTGCAAGCAGAGCTCGGAGTGCTTCTCGAACCACCATGGGGTGATTTGGCGTTCGCAGATTCGACACAGCACTGGCAGCGGCGGGGGGTGGTTTCGCGGTTCGTGCGCGCCTTGCTCTGCTAGCCCAGTGAGGTAGTGGGCGAGCACTTCTGCTCCCACGCCGAGAGACTCGACGAGCTCCTCGGGGAGGTCGATGGTAACCTCGCGAAGCACCGATGGACGGACCATCCACATTGTCTAGCACAGTTAGCATACTACTGCAGACCAGGCGGTGTTGACGCACATGACTCTCGGCGCCTGTGGCGCGGTCGTAGACCATGATGCCCTGGGCCTCGAGGTTCAGAATCTGGTTCTCGTCGTCGTCGTCCTTGATGGGCGAGGGTGGGACGGACTGCTGCTCGCGGTCGACGGCGGGCTTGGAGCGCTTGCGGCGCAGGATCGAGTGCGGGCCCATGAGCACGGAGAAGCGGGCGATGTGGCTCCTGGAGTCGTACTTTCTGACCGACTCGATGGTCTCGGCGAAGCCATCTTTGCCGGCGAAGATGATGTCGAGGACGGGCTTGCCCTTGACGTGGTCGGGGCTGGTGCCGACCACGTCACGCCACGAGGGGCTGACATAGCGCACCTTGCCGGTGAGGTCGAGGTCCATGATGATGTTCAGGCTGTGCTCGGCAGCCTCCTTCAGGTCCTCCCTCTCCTCGCGCATGTCCTGGCTGACGGTGCGCTCCATGTTGACGCGCTGCTGGGCGGTCGACGCGGCGGCCTCGTTGCGCAGCGCCGTCACGGCGGGTGGCGCCAGCATGGTGGGCTGCACCTCGTACATGGGGGGCGGGGCGCGGCGTCGCTATAGTCGGTGTCGTCGTGAGGACGGGGAACAGGGCGCTCGCCCAAGGGCCGGCAGAAGTGAGCTATGAGCACGCAGCTGCCAGGACCATGGTGGGAGGCGGCGGGCTGGAGGCGGCGGGCTGGAGGCACGGCGCGCTGCTGAGGGCGAGGGCAGTGAGTGCGGACGGTGCGACGGACTGCGGTGGCCTGCGGTGGCCTGCGGTGGCCTGCG
>JUDZ01008881.1:0-12689 GCA_000812845.1 Stagonosporopsis tanaceti | reverse complement strand
AGAGGACATGTTCAAGGGTGCGCGCATTGTGAAGAGCGTGGGACACATCGCTGCCCGGGGCTTTAGGGAGGGTATGTATCCGAGAACTGGAGGCGGGTTGTTGTGTGATGAGAAACTAACAGACAGCAGACACCTACATGACGTCGCAATTCCTACTTATATCGAATGACCGGCTAGCGCAGTATTGGGAGACTTTTGGACACGTATCGTTCTATGAGCGTGTTGACATTGATGAGTTTACACGAGTTTGAATTAACATTTGCGTATCCGAGTCGATTACGGAGTCGCAGGACTGGGGCGTTGGACTTTATACCTTGTGATTAATTGTTCGTTGCTTCCAGCTCTGCACCCTCCGATGTACAAAATCAGCATTAGCGAATGTTATGTGGCGTGCGGGGAGGCGATGAAAGAGGCGTTGTATTAATGACTTCATGAAGGAACGTCATGGGTGGATTCTTTGGTCTTAGTTGCAGCTAATCTACATGTCCAAACAAGCATTTTATCGTCCAAGTTCCCACTTCTGTCTACTCACACCCAAAACGTAGCGCAGCATAGCGATCCAAACACGCGACCATATTGCTGGAAGCAAGATAAGCTCACGAAGCGTTGTCGATCTCGTTCCCCGCGCTAAATCCGGCCAAAAAAAGCGCGAACAACGTCATCCAGGCGCCGTCTGCGAATACACCCTCTTGTTCTGGAAACCCACAACACACTCTTTCTCCCTTTCCCTTCTCGAATTTCCATCTTCCGCGATACCCCAGCGTTCCACCATGGCGCCCCTGCACGAGAAATACGAACTGCGCGTAACCGCCGGCTCAACCTACGACCGCACCAAGCACCGTGACGTGCTGGTCAACACCGAGAAACCGCTGCACATCTCCTCGGACCTAATCGATGCGCAAATCCGCGTCCGCATAAAGGACTACCGGGGTACTTATTCCTCTTCAATTCCTTTACCAAAAAGAAAAACAGTATAGACCAAAAGAAAAAGAACCCTCTCTAACCGCCCCAAACCCACAGGCCTCCCCAAGTCCTGCCCCGCTACCTCCCCCTACTTCTCCACCCCGCAGCACCCCTACGACCGCTACTCCATCTCCTTCTCCTTCGTGCCCAAGACCGACATCGCCGGCGACGACCTCGTCTTCGGCAACGACTTCGAGCACCCGATCCGCGACCGCCTGCCGCCTCTATTCGACAAAGCCTTCGGCATTGTGAAATGGTGGATTGACCCTGGGCTGGACGGAGACGTGTACGGCGACGAGCCGTATCTGTACGGGGCGCTGCTGTCGAGCATCAACGTGCTGCGGGTTGGATCGAAAGCGGGTGAGGAGGGCTCTGAAGAGGAGGAAGAGGAGAAAAAGAAGGGCGGGGAGACAGAGACAGTAGTGTACAGCGAGGGCGCGGACGGCAGCGGCGCGACGGTGCGCACGCAGCACAACATCCCCGCAGCGTCTGCGGCGCGGCAGAAGTTCTTCCTCACCGAGGCGAACCGCAAGGATTTCACGTTCGAGAAGGGCCGCGAGTACCAGTGCGACTTCTTCAATCCGTACTTGGACTTCAATGAGTTTGCGCTGAAGATCGGGTATGGCCTGCCGAATATAAGTATCATTGGGCATTGGGATGGGCAGCCGCTTCGGTACGTAGAAGCTCCCCCACCCCTCCTTCTTCCTCATCCACCTTTCACGCCCTGTCACTAATTCCCCCTTCCCTTCCTTCCCTCCCCCTCACAACCTCTCCCACACCGACTCAGCGGCACACCCCCCTTATTTTCTTTGTCCGAGGCAGGCTGACGAGTTTCCCAACTAACCAGCCCGCACTCGCTCAGATACACGCTCAAGAACAGAGCAACCAACACGGAGCTGTTTGTGATTGTGATCCAGCTGTGTCCCACAGAGCAGGCGGTCGCTGAGGGCGCGAAGAGCGCCGACCAGGAGTTTGAGGAGACCCATGGCGTGAAGCAGGCGCCGCCGCAGGAGGGTGGCGCTGATGATGATTTGGACTAGATGATTTGGATTAGAGGCGTGTGCTGTGTGAGCTGCATGCATGAGCGTGGCGTTCGAGGGGGGGAAAGGTTGGATGGATGTGGGGCCCACTTCGGTGGAAGCACTGTTTTTTTGTATGATGTATGTGGTTATTCTGGTTGCGCTGGTGATGGGGCATTTTTGGTGTAGAATGGCACAGAGGGATATAAATGATTAGGTGGAGTCAGGCAGCAGCTAAGGATATTCAAGATGTTGCTTTGCGTAACATGGTATCTACACTCTACAGTCTACATTTTGTGGTGCCTGGTCATTCAACTCTTACAAACGCTTGCAGATGTCGTCGATGATGTCGTTGGTCTTGCCATTGCCACCAAGGTCGGGCGACAGAAGCTTGGCCTCCTCAAGGTTCGCGTCGACGGCGGCGTAGATAGCAGCAGCAGCCTTCTCCTCGCCCATAAACTCGAGCATGAGCGCAGTCGAGCGGATGGTAGCGATGGGGTTGGCAATGCCCTGGCCCTCAATGTCAGGCGCAGAGCCGTGGCAGGGCTCACCGATGGCAAAGTCCTTGCCAACGTTGGCAGAGGGGACGAGACCGAGAGAGCCAACAAGAGCAGCGGCACCGTCGGACAGGATGTCGCCATACAGGTTGGGGGCGACAATGACGTCGTAGTCCTGTGGCTGGCGGAAGAGCTTGTACACCATTGAGTCGACGATCTGCTCCTCGACGTTGACGAGCTGGTACTTGGGCTCGGCGAGTGCGCGGCGGGCCGTCTCACGGAAGAGGCCGTCGGTTTGCGAGAGGACGTTGGACTTGTGGGTCACGGTGACAAGCGGGCGGGAGTGGATTGACGCCGCGCCGGCGTCGCGCACGCGCTGGCGGCGGAGAGCAATGTCACCAGCCATGGCGGAGATGTTGTACGAGGCAGTCTCGGAGATGCGCTTGATGGCCTCGGCGATCCTGCTGCCGTCGGCGGCGGCATATGTCTTCTCCTCCTTGACGTACAGATCCTCGGTGTTCTCGCGGACGATGACGAGGTCCACGGGCGACCTGGCGCCGGCGACCGACTTGACAGGGCGCACGTTGGCGTACAGCTGCAGGCGCTTGCGGAGGGCGACGATGGGCGACGAGTAGCCCTTGGTGGCTACAGAGGGCGACGAGACGGCACCAAAGAGAGCGCCATCGCAGTCCGACTTGAGGGCCGCGACCGTGTCCTCGGGCAGCGCAACGCCCTGCTTCTGGAACGTGTCCCAGCCGGCCTCGTGGTGCGAAAAGCTGAACTTCAGGCCGAACGAGGACGGGAGAGCCTCGAGGATGCGGCGGCCGGCGGGGATGACCTCGCGGCCAATGCCGTCACCGGGGATGAGGCCTAACGCACCAATTAGCTTCTACAGCATGCGCATGTGCCGTGGAACGTGTGTGTACCAATTCTCAGCGTGCGGGCGGCCATTGTGGAGCTGTGATGTTGTTGTGGGCTGCGACACTGCTGAAAGTTTTGGGACTGGGAAGGCGCGATCGCCGAGGACCGGAGGAGCTCAGACACGGCAAGCCGAGACGAGTGTCCATCACTCACTCCACGGAGATGAGCGTCCTTCCCCACCACACCACAGACAGTCGTGAAGTGATCGCACACAATTCACATCGCGAGTATTCAGATGTGACGTTGCCATTTTCTGCAAATGGTCTCCAGCCCCCCTCAGCCATGATGAAGCGAGGCCAAGCACTCAGCCGCATCCAATCTACTTGACTGCTGAGCCATCTCCATCGCGCACTGCCTGGCACAGAACCGCCTATCAGGTTGTTGGACCAGATCTCAGTCAGATCTCAGCCAGGTCTTTCAGACTTCACAACGCACCTGGTATGTTCGCAAACGACAAGCCTTTAGGCGAACTCGTCAACGTTTCTTGGGTCACAGGCGAAGAGGCGCTGGAACAAACCCTTCCGGTAGGCTGCTTTCACCAGCTGAAGGTCCATCCAGATTTGACTGCTCTTTGCCTGCTGATCATAGGTGCCGCATCAGGCAGACCAAGCCTGGCAAGCGAGCGACCCGTACTCCGCTATGTCCATCCTCGTTTGGCGATGAAGTAGCCGTTGGTAGATATATGGAAGAGGCAGTCAGACGTTTGAGTCTCCACTGATGATCAGAATTTCTCCATCTTCTACTAAACCATGACTATGTGGTGGGACTGCGCGGCCGTTCACTGCGGCTTTTGGAAAAACGAGGGTAAGCTGCCAGCGTGCCGATAAACCTCCGCTAATCCGGACGCAGAGAATGGCTCAATCTATCGTGGAACTCTGACGCTTCCAAACAAGTGGGGCCTTGTCCTAGGTAGTTTCTTTGCCTTGTTTATCACTCTCTCTGGCGGCTACCTCTGGGGCACGTTAACCTTTGTCATCCACCAACTCAATGCTTCAAGCAAACCACAAGACGAATCGTATCATCAACTGCAGCTAATACTTCGCAATACCGACAACGAGCCAGCTTTGATCAACCAGCTCAGTAAGTTTGCACGAGCACATAAGCATGAGCGAACCAAGACCTGGTACAAGAGCATCGTTCTCATAGTTTTTGCTGGTATGTTCGGTCTCGGCTTCAGTCTCGCAGGTGTGTTCTCAACGGGCATCATCGCCGCTCGAGACTCGAGTGTGTTGAGTGTTAGCCGGTACTGTGGGTGGTTTCAGGAGCCTACTGTCCAGAACACTGGCGCCACCACCCTCGACAAGTTCTACTCACTCAAAGATGAGCAGTTCTACGACTACGTCAACGCCGTTTCTGTAATGACGCGGAACATCTTTCGCAGAAGTGCTGGTTACTCCCGGTCCTGCTACGGACGCTCTGGCGACAATTCGGCAGCTTGCAGTAATTACGTGCGACCATCGCTGTCTTACAACATCACACGAGACCTACCATGTCCTTTTAACCAAAGTGTTTGCGATGGCCCCGCAATATCACTGGACTCGGGCGCAATACGATCTGACACTGACCTGGGTCTGAATACGCGGCCCGAAGACGCAATATCAGTTAGGAAAGTGCTTACATGCGTGCCTCTCGCAGGTGAGAGCTACACGGATGGCTGGCAGCAGGTTTCACCACAGTATGCAGCTGAAATGGATGTTCCGCTAGGTACACAGATAAAGGCCTATAGTTTCGGCCCTTACACGAATTTGGCGTCAGACCCTGCTTTCGGGAAGTACACCGCTGGCGTAAACGAGATAGATTGGAAGAGGGGCAAGCGACCATACAGTTTGTTGTAAGTTCGACCCGTGCCTTTACTCATACAGTCAGCATGCTAGATACATCTCGAAGGCTCAGAAACAAGGTCTGCTGTCTCAGTCAAGATGAGACCAACAGTCCCTACGCTAAAGCCAATTAAGGCATCATCTGTGCCTGCGGACTTTACTGATAAATGGCAGGTGGCGCAATTCAATTTTGGATATGCCATTTAATCCTAGCTGGGAGCATTTCACGCCCATCTCGGATGTCCAGAATACCTCGGCAGATACGACAATCGTGGGTCTCACAAGCAGAATGAGGTACGCGACTGCGGTCACAGATCCCTGGTTTCGTGCAGACAATTGCACTGCCACTGGTTGGGCACCCGCACCTGAGCTCTGCGAAGCAGATCATCCACTATATTTTCTTGGTTGCCAGGATCAATACCAGTTCTGCAAGGCAGACTCTCTGCTTTCGAATCAAGGGACCGCCGGTTCTGCATGTACTCCCTTAACGGGTCTCTTTAAACTCTTCCCAGATATCTTTCTTGCCAAAGGAACCCCCTGGAATGGCACTGAACTGCCAAGTCTTAATCCTACACAGAAGGCAGTATACAAGCTGCTCGCAAAAGCCATAGCAGGAAGTCAGCTCAATTGGCAGCTGGGGTTCATTGGCCACGAAAATCTCGTTGCAAATGATTTCCTATGGGACAGCGGCTTCGAGTTCGACTTGTCTGCGCCCCTGCCCTCGAATCAATGGGAGATCGAGGTCATGAATTGGATGAACGTTTCGCTTGCCAATACCCAACGCAGTGTCGTCGCATATGGGCGACGCAACGAATACGACATCGGTGGCGGCGTGTCCAGCCTCAAGTATATCGATCAGCCACAAGACCCAGAGATGCGCAGTCTCTGCGACAAAATGAAAGTGCAGAGTGCGGGACATACCTCTTTCTCTGTCCTCGCTATGGCCGCGACTATTGGTTTTGGTCTCTTTTGCATCCTGTCAAACCTTGCAGTTCGCAAACCCTTCCGCTACCTCCAACACCGCATAGGGCATGGCAAGTACAGTGCTGAGGAATGGTGCTCCACCTCTGTCTTTCACCTGCAACGCATGGCAGCTGAGGGCAAAGGAATTGGGCCATGGGTTGGGAAAGACAAAGACGTGCCGAAATTAGCAGATCTTGGGCTGAGATTCAATTTGGTCAATGAGTCACGCTTCAGCCATGTGGATAGGACGTCTCATGACAACAGCGAGAATGGCGAAGGCTTTGGGTATAGAGCTCTGCACAAGAACGCTGCGCACCATGAGGAAGAAGTTGAGTTACGTCCTCTCTCAACTTGAAGGTATCACAAAGCACGAAGCTGTGTGCGGCGAACGAGAAACTCTGTAGGTCCCGGCGTCAGCTTGCCGCGGCAGTCTCACGAACAGTCTTTCTAGGAAGTGGAATAGTTCCGTGCAGGATTTCGACCATTGCCAAGATCCGCAAGAGTCCCCATACAGTAAGGCGGTCTTGAGTAAGGTTTCACCGCGTCGGCTGCATTGCCCGCCTTATAGGGCAGTTGTATCTTTGCGCCAGCGCGTCGACCTTGTAGTATCACTGCAAAATTCTCTGGCACTGCGAGAAGAGATGTTCCAGACAAGCTTAATTGTGCACTTTACTGAGCAAGTACACATCGAGAAACATTGAGCCCATTTAACGGAAGCTCAGCACGTGAGTTTGATCGTCAGCCTCCACACATGATACATAACCTTCAGCCTCCAATAACTGCCTGCAGATACTTTGTAGAGCAGTTGGCTGAGCCTTGCCGAGAAGGCTGGCTATTGGATATTCGCTGTTCGCTGTTCGCAGTTCGGAATTTCTGGTGGCGCTGGTGCGGCTGAGATGCACATTCATCAAGCCCCCGCAAGGCTGAACGAGGGCAGGCTGCCTAGGCTTTTGTTCACATCATGAAGAGTTGTGTTGGATCTCCCATATAAAGGTTCGTCGCACGTTGTCCAAGTCTCTTCACGCAACTACCACTTCCCAGTCTCGTCCCAACAAAGCCCAGGTCAAGATGTTGCTCGCAGTCATCTTTCTGTCGACCCTTCTAGCGACAGCAGAGGCACTCGTAGGTTTATTCAGAATTCCGCCACGCGTTGTCCCAAAAAAGGTCACTCCTCCAGCAGCTCCGAAACCGCAGAAGCCAGATCCGCCGCCGAACAACAACAACAACAAGCCCCCACAAGGTCGGCCTGAGATGTCTCCAGAAAAGGCAATAGCAAACAACGCTATAGGACTTGAACAACGACTAAACAACGTCAAAGCAATTGGCGACGCAATCGACTTTGCGGCTCAACTTGCAGAGGCGATCTTAGCAACCGACGCAACAACAACAGCGAAAGGTACGCTCCCATCCCTGCTTCACATCCCATACCAAACGATCCACCTAACATACCGCCACAACAGCTGCTTCAACAGTAACCATAGACCCCGCCGATTTCCGCCCCTGTCAATCCTACGCCTCCCTGCTCCGCTCCTGCGCCGCAGCCACCCCCTCCTTCCACACCCTCGATTACGAAGAAAAAGCCTCGTGCGTGTGCTACGCAGCCAGCACGAGCGGCTGCAGCGCCGTACCGACGTGGCAGGCCAGCTACGACGTGCACGAGTCGGACTGCTGGGCCTTCTTCGAGGGCTACGGGTACAGCCGCATTGCGCAGGCGATGGATGAGGTGACGCAGTTGCCCGGCCCGGGCTTGTGCGATGCCGCGAGCAGTGTGCTGCAGATGCCGAGCAGCTTGCCCGCGCGGACGGTTAGCTGTGGTGCGTCGTCGGCGTCGGCTACGGTGGAGGCGGCGCAAGCTACGGATACGGGGGGTGCGGGCGGGACGCGGGAGTTGCTGACGGGGTTTGATAAGAGCGTGTTGGTGAGTCTGCAGTTTGGAGTAGGTTGGAGATTGAAGAGGTTGCTAACGAGTTAGTAGGCTGTGTTTGTGAGTTGTGTGACGACGCTTTGGTGGATGATGTGGGCTTGACTGCAGTCAGGCAGTTGGTGGTTTTGACAACATCGTATCTTGAGTCCTGGTTTAGCGTGGTTCTGAGCGGTACACACATTCTCCACTCGAAGAATACTTAGCATAAGACGAGTGACAGAGACTCCAACTTGTAACAGATTTGGGGAAACGACGCAAGTTGTACAGAACAATGTGTTATCAACTTTTTTCCTCCAGCTTTTTCTCTCATCCTCCTATTGTCCATTGTGCTGTATATTATTGGACCTAAGACTTGTGGACCAAATCTGAATCCTGGTACTGAGACCGCGGTCTTGATGCGAACTTGATAGCGAAGAGAGATAATTGGGATAAGAGATCCACTATGTCTCGAATCTCCCTTGGCGGATTACGTTGTGCTTTTGCCTTGGAGACAGCACGCACAGGTCTCGGCACCGTTTGCAGCCGATAGTTGAATTGGACAAGATTGTGTTTGACGAATGTTGTAGGAAATCTCCTACGAGCATCGATGCCCAGACTGCGGTCACACTAGCCAAGCTCCATGGTTCGGCAACCGGCAGCGCCAGCACGCGCCATGCCGCTACACACGAAACATGACATCAACTCGACCAACAAGGTGCTGGCTTTGCGCTGCTTGCACTCCACGATGGCCGCCTAACAGCGTCAGCCGAGTACAGAATCGCTATGTGAACAGATATAAGGTGCAACAAGAACCTGCTGTGTCCGAACCTAACCATAAACCACACTTACAATTCACCAAGCATCAGGCCTGAGTCGTAATCACGGCACCGAACCCACCATCGCCAGAACGACCTCTTCATCCTGACAACTCACCTTCAAAGCCCCCCACCCTAAAACGCGCACACTCTCCACCCCCTCACCATGTCCACAAACACCACCGGCCTCTGCTCCAACTACCCCAACAGTCTCACGTCCCCCATAACGTGGGGCAACAACACCGCCTACGTCGTCACAGGGCCCATCTCCAACTTCACCGAAGCCGTAACATCCTGCTGCCCACCTAACGGCACCGTGTCAAACTACCCTGGTGGCCCTGAGCCGCTGGCTTGCTACTACATGTGTGCCTTCAACGGCACCGTCGGGGATATGCGCGAGGCGATGGCGTGCAATCGCGGGGCGGCGGAGGAGAGGCGGAGGGCGGGAGTTGGGCCAGCGGAAGGGGCGGGCGGTATGGGATATCATCCGGATCTGGCTTCTGAGGGCGGAGCTGGGAGATTGGGGGTGGTTGGGGGAAGGTTGGGGGCGTGGAAGTGCGTGATGCTTGTGTTGGGGGTTGTTGGATCTACGGTGGGGATGATCTAGAGGCTGTTAAGTGTGCTGTCACTTCTTGATCTGCGTTTTGCTGTGGGTCTGGTAACCCGATGCGCTACGGATATGTCTCTCGTTGTGAGATAGTAGCGTTCGTCGCTCGTCAAAATCACTTTGCCTTGTTGCGAGGCAGTGTTGAATTGAATAGCCTGGAAGCCACGAGGCACCCAAACACAAAGAATGGCTTGTGGCAACGAAACAAGCAAAAGTAGCGGCGTATTGCACCAAGCATCAAGCTAGAATCATGGTATATTAACGAACACATTCAGCTTGTCGTCGTACCAGAAAGACTCAAAGGCTTAGGTGCGGATCCCAAGCTAGAGCTGTAAGCGGATGGTAGGACGCAGGACTCAACGCTAAACAATCTTGACGCTATTCGAGTATTTCGTTACGAGCTGCCGAAGACTAGTCGGACCCGCGGCAGGATTTTGCTCATCCAGATCTCCAGGAAATTAGGCTGACCTGCTGTCGCACTGAATCGGTTCAACCCATGCAAAGCATGTCGTCGCCGCTTCGAAAAGCGACTGAAAGTCCACGATCGACACAGATTCGGAAAATTCTTCTTCAGGTTGATTGGGCTGATGCGGACTCTCGTGGTCCTGCAGGACGCCTTCTCCCGTGCTTATTCACTAAACGGTACCTTGTTATCTCACGGCAGAACCAATAGACTGGGTTCTAGGACAGGGGCTCGTTCTCATGGATTGTTTTGTGACGTCAAAGCCGTTCCGAGGGATCCGTGACTACACTAATCCATGTCAAGAGGCGCGGCAGGAAATATTGTAAATGTCGTGTCATCTCACATTCACAAGGCTGTGAAGTTACTGCACTAGTGCAGGGTATGCGGCCCAGAGCATGACGGCTTGAGGCCCAGAAGGGCCGACGAACTTCTGTACGTACAAGCCGCACACCAAGACATCTTTCGTGATATCTGAACACCACAGAGTGGGCCAATATTATACTACTGGTCGTGATGTCAGCCCTAGGTATTTGTGTGGGCCACCTCACAGATCCTATGATCATCATGGATTTATCCGTACGAAAAAGGCTCCAAGGCGTACAGTCTAATTGCTAGACAAACAGAGGGACGCTGCTTCCCTTGCGAAAGTACAAAGGATGGTCCCGGAGCCAAAGACCATATCTCTTGTGGTTTTCCTCAGTTTCTGGAAAAGACTTGGCAGAATAGTTGATGCGCGGGACGAAGTTTCAACAAAAGCCATACTCGCAATTGAACCCTGGTTACAATGACCGTGCTGTTCAGTGGCTTGAAGTTCTTACTTGTAATACAGGGTTACTATCTACTTGCATGACAGCAGATTGCAATAGGAACGTCAGTCATGACCTGACTCTGGGTACCTTGACGAGTGTTACCCCCGCTACGACGCGCTACCGAGGGGCTGTCCTGCTCAATCCTGGCGAGCGATACCAGTGGCGGATATCTCCAGGCAAAAGCAACAAGGGGCAGAGATGATCAATTCAAATACGGCACCATGCCTTGAGTTCTGAACTCCAATCCTTGAATTATCATCAATCAGAAGATGTTTCCGTCAGCTCAATACCCACCTGCAAGACTTCACCATACTGTCAGTCGCTCGGACCACATGCATGTTGTTGCTACTGTCAAACGTAATATCGCTTCAGACTGACGGATGTTGATCGCAGCTAACAGCCAATCAAGCCATAATCGTCAAGGATGTGTCAACAGACTTGTGTTGTGTTCCATACAGCCCCTTGAGAGCGCAAAATATCACACCATCTTATCCACTCACAAAGAGACGATCATCAGGCCCGAGCCCTTCCATGTATCAAATCAGAACCACAGTTCACATGCCATATCCCGAGGGATACTGTGAGCTCTTCCCCCCTCCACCAAAAGCCTGGCAGTGCTGTGGATGTGAAGAGAAATATTACAACTTCGAAGGAGAATGCTGCGCTTGCGCAGTGACTTACTGCAAAGATTGCAGAAAGATTGCCTGGAATTGATCAGATCAGCTTCACTGTTTTTACTGGAGATCACGTACATATAGACAGTTGCAGGTGACCGCCGATAGATATGGTCACGGTTCATAGTCTGGTTGTCAGTAGTTAGATTTATAGCTATGCTCGATTCAGTTCAGCCGCAGAACACACGTTGTCGGAGACATCTCGATTGATGTTCAAGGTACAACTCGGAAGAGGCTCTTCAAGTTCAAGCACCGCAAGGCCTCTGAGCCTCCAAAATGTCAATGTTACCCTAGAACTGCTTAATTCTTGGGACCACTGTTTTCTTGATTTTGTTCGCTCGGAACGGTCTCCGAGAACCGGGCTCATGTATCTTTGTGCCTCTCTTCTGTCAAATCCTCCATGTATGCGTGATCGGAAAGTTCCGCACCGTTCTCACGCGGTCGCGAAAGTGCTCTTGTATCCCAAGAAAGCTCAACGGTGGCATAATGAGTCCTGCGTCTCTAGCTTCTGCGATGGCCTGGAGTCTGTGTCACTGTTCCCGTCGTCCTCACAGACTCTCCGTCCAGGTGGCTATTCCCTCCGCACGACTATCTCATTGACTCCAGATGGCTTTCTCTTGTGCAAAGATGAGCTCATACCAAATAAAAAACCTTCAAAAGCCTTGCATTCAGCTGCAACACCACTCAACCGATCTAAAGCGATGACTCTAGATGGCGTCGATGAGATGAGACCCAAAAGCCCTCCGCCGAAGACATATCAGAAAACGCAACAAGTACTCGTGCAGCGCGGTCAGCGACTTGATCATCTATGGTGTGTAACCAGAGGACGATTTTTCCGAGGTAATCGGAGACGGGCCCACCATGCCAAGGAAGTGGAACAGGGCTTGAAAGACTCAGCATTAGAACCGACGCAGCTTGCATCAAATGATGAACAATACACCACCATGAATACCGGCTGTACACAAAATCGATGCTCGGCTCATCTGGAAGGAAATCAACGAGACTCCTCGCAGCGTTGATGCATACCACGCTCATCCGCTGGGTGTGATCATTTCTTTGAGCTATCTCCAGAGACCGATGGTGGACAAAAGTGTATAGAGATGGCTGTGTAAGCAGCATTCGGGCGCTGCTCAACTGAGCACCTAGTAGTAGGCGCTCTCGAGCGAACAAAGTGCCTGAATAATTCCTCACTTCCCAGTAGTTGAAGCTTGTTGGAAGCTGTGCCAACCATTGGT
>JUDZ01008880.1:0-12680 GCA_000812845.1 Stagonosporopsis tanaceti | reverse complement strand
GAAGGGGGGAGGGGGGTGTATGCGAGAGGGGATTCTTATAGATCGTCGTGGTGATGCACGTGTGGAGCGGGTTACACTGTAAAGTGCGGGTAGGACCCACTTGAGGTTCAACTGCTGCGATTGCCAATTTGGGATGCGCGTGTGGAGAAAAGGCCCGATCTGCCGAGACTACTATACTCGTCTCCAACCTCAACGTTTGCATCGTCGGTCGGAAGTCGCCATAATGCTTGACTGCTGATGTGCTTGCCTGACACCCATGGACACTGACTACAGGTTGTAGTATGATTTGCCTGTCGGGGCGGCCGACGCAACCTCACTGCAACAAACATCCAAGACGGTATGTTTCGATAAGAGATCGAATTGTCAACAACACTTCTCCACGCCGCGCTCCCTAAGCCCGCGCAGTCTTTCCATCCTTCTTCGCATCATGATCCAGCACCTTCCTCCTTCTATGGTTCTGCGCCATCTTCCACCTTACATACAGCATGACCGCGTCCTTGAGGCCCACAAACAAACACCCGCCAACTAGGCTCCTACCCCACCTTGTTTGCAAGAAGCCTGTCGGCCTGCCTTTCCCTCCCTGCATCGCTCCTGCGCCCAGCCATCCGCCAAGCCAGGATGTGGTTATCGTGCCTTGAGGAGGTGTGACCCAGGTTGTTGGTAGTGTTACGCGGAGCAGCTCGCCCACGGTGGCTGCGATGGAGGGGAAGATCAGAGCACCGAGAATAGTGTCGACCAGAGAGGTGGTGGAGAAGGCTATGTTGCGCTCGCGGCGGACGCGCTGGCGGCGTGGTTGAGCAGGGATGTCAGGGGCAGGCGCTGCATCCTGCTCTGGGATTTGCGGAGCTTGATCGTCGTTATCTAGTGGCGGTGCATTTAGGGGATGTGCGTGCTCCGCTGGCTGTGCTGGATCGATAATGTCATGGTCATGGTCGTGATCGTGATCGTGGTCGGCAGCGCCACCATTGTTCCATCCGCCCAAAATATCGAAATCGACCTCCAATTCAATGACCTCATCGCCATCATGATCGTGATCATGGTGGTGATGGTCGTGGTCGTGGTCGTGCTGGTGTTCCTGCACCTCACCAATCTGAAACTGCAGACCACCTTCTTCTGCAGCGTCTTCAGTACCTGCCCGAGGCTGGATCTCCTTCAGCCACTGCTGTTCCCGTGGTGCCCAGACACGATCGTAGTATGCGTTGTAAAAGCCTCGAAGGTAAGGTAGTGCAGCGAAAGAGAAGGCCGCGCTTGGAGGCCACTGAAGCTGCAGCATCTCGTCGCCTGGCTGACCTGAGCTGACGAAGAAGATGAGCGGCAAGAACGGGAGGAACGAGTCGGCGAGGGTAGTCCGACTGGCGACGAGGACGGCGGGTATCAGCGGCAGCCCAATGTCGAGCCGCCAGTGGTGGCGCAAATGGTCGACCAGCCGTATCGCCAGCGACGATGGCATGCTTGGGTTGGGTGCCTCATACAGCGGTCGTAGTATCTGGGCCGCGTCCTGCGTCCCAAAAATAGCATAGATGGTGCTCGTTCCAGCAAGCGTCAGAGTAGAGTAGAGCGCTGTGCCGGTGACAAAGGCTACACCAGGCAGCAGTAGCGTGCTTGACAGCTGCTCCGTCATGCGCACCGCATCCACAATGACACTACGCGGTCGCTCGACGCGGATTTCTGACTTGCACTGCGGACACAGGATCTTGCCGGTCTTGCGTCCAGCGCGCCGCCCTGCTGTCGGCTTGTCCATGTCCGCGATCCAGTCCAGCAGGCATTTCTCGTGCGCTACCAGCGAGCACGTGCACGGCGACCGCCACTCTGAGCTTGTCTCGTCGTCTTCGGTCTCGTCGTTGAAGCAAATCCAGCACTTGCGCGGCTCGGCATCTTCTTCCTGGAGTGGTGTCGTCTGTGGCGGCGCCTCGGTCTGCTTGTCGCTGATGGTGTGCGTGTGCGGCGAATTTAGTAGAAGAGTCTGGGAGTCTTCTGAGGCGGCGGAAATGCTGCTGCTGCGCGTCGTTTCTTCTTGGTGCGAGGACGAGGCCTCGGCGGGAGGAGATGCTCTGCGCTGCGACGCGGGGCGCTGCTGAGGAAGGGACGCCATGGCGTGGGGAGAGGGTTCGGTGTAAGTTACGATGGGTGAGAGGACTTCAACGGCTATGTACACATTGCAAGCAAGCGCTTGTTGCCGGTGGATGAGCTTGTCAAGGCAAGAGTGCAGCGTCCTGAGCCGCGGCACGGCGGTTGTTGATGCTCGACAAAGACGTCACTGACTTCAAGGGAAAGTACAACCGAGCCAAGCTAAACCAAAACGAACATCGTACGTGTATCCACATTCGCCTACATCAGTGTAACCAACCTGCAAGAGAATCTCCATGTCGCTTGTGCAATATCCATGACCCCTGCATCCAATTTTGCTCTGCCTTCAGTGTCGCACTTCTCGCCTGCGGAATGGTAGCGACCAACTTTCCGCCTCCACTTCGGCCAACACGGCCATGCTTATGTACTGCCCACGCTGGTTCCTTTTGGTCACCACAAAGTTTGTAAGGGCCATGGTCCTGGCTGGTAGGGAATCCCGAAATGAGGGTCTTGCGCGAAGGGGGCGGTCACATACATCCCTCCTTCTAGCTGCCTGAATCCTGAGATGAGCGTCAGTCATGGTCCCAACAATGAAGGGTACCCGCGGAGGACACAGCGGAGGCGCTGTGGACGGAGGTGTTGCAGAACGCTGGAGTAACACTGCTGGGGTTGTTGGTATGGCTGCACGGCTTGGTGCGGACGAAGGTATGGGTTGCGGTAAAGAGTCGTCGGGGCCAGTGTTCGCACCTTTTGACGCAGGAAAAAGAGAAGGCATACCCACATGCCATTGCGGGAGTGGAGTCCCATATGGAGCTGCCATCTGCATCGTGTACGGCGGCATCGGGTGGGGTAGCCAGCCCCCTGTTGGGAACGGCGCTGGCCAGTACCCGAGTGGTACAAACGGCACGGCCTGCGTGTGCTGCGCGAAGTAGCTGGGGGGCTTGCTTGGCACGCTGTGAATAGAGTCGCGTCGATCAGACGTTGGGGGTTCTTGATGAACCGTCTGAGTCTCTGTAGCTGGCTTCGGTTTTGGCTGCGGCTGCTGTGCGAGGTAGCTTGGGGGCTCGTCGAACCAGTCTTGATCAGAGTCGCGCTCGTGAACCGCTGCGAGCTCGTCGTGAACCCCCTGAGTGTCTTCAGTTATCTCTGGCTGCGGCATGAACCACTCGTCATCATCTGCGGCGCTCAACGCTTTGTAGTCATAGTCATACTCTTCATGACTGCTCTCGCTCTGTTCAGTCTCCGTTCGCGCGTCTTCTGCTTCGCTTTGTTTAGCCTCCGTTGGGACGGTTTCCACAGCTTCGACCTTGACAACCTGAAGGGGCAAGGGTGGAATACAACCAGGAGGAGTGATCTCTTTGACCTGGAAGTCGTCCGTTGGAGCGTAGTATCTCACAGGCTGCTTGTCAGGGTCGAGATTGACGCGGTGCTTGTTCACGCAGGTAGCGCATGCAAGCGCAATCTTCTCTTTCTGAAATCCACGGGGTAAGTCAGCTGACCAGGGGACCGGAAAGTTGTCTTGGATGTAGTGGAAGTGTTGTTGTGTGATGTCGCAGGGCGTAGTGTTGTTGCAGTGATGGCTGCCCATGTATTCGCCATGAGCGCACGCTGCGTATTCGACAAAGTACTTGAGGCACATATTAGGAAGAGATGGTGGTTTCAGTGTTGCAGACATGCTGGGTCTGTGGGGTAATATTGCTGTTGTTTTTGTTGTTGTTGTTGTCGTGTCTTTGACGCGTCCGTTTGACATTGCTGCACGCTCCCGCCCGGTCACTTAAGTGAAAGTGACAAGGAATTTCTATCGTCAGTCACTGCAAGTTAAGACACGAATCGGCTGATCAAGAGAAGATTCGACTGCAGGAATGAGACTTGTGAAATTCTGCGCCGCAAGGACCCTCGTCATAACGAAGTGGCACTCGCTGGCGGCGCTGGTCAAAGCACCACATGTCTGTGCACCATGCTCGAGAGTTTGCTGAGGTCTCTGCGCTTGGCTCACTTGACTCAGACTGGTTGTATCGAGCAAAGTGTGGGATTGTTGATAGGCAATAGCTTGGTATGCTTGATCTTCAAACTTCATCTGTCTTAAGTCTTCCTCTTGCCCGGGCGTGAGGTGCACAAGTCATCATCAGAACTTATTCGACATGTTTAAAGCGCTGTTGGTGCTTTCAAGCAACAAGAGCCATCTCGCTGCGCGCGCGAAGATCGTCGAGGGCATGGGCAAGGAAGAGGTATCGTCTATGATCGTCGCGTGCATGGCAGGCCACGCACCAAGTATACCAGAAAACTTGCTTAAAGATATCCTTTGTGTTTTTCTGAGCCATATCTCTGAGTCAGTGGACGTCGATCGGTCATCATCTACTGCATGTAAGTACAATGTCTGGCAAATATGCTGGGATTTGTCTGTGATCATTATTCGTTCATTGACAGTTGATAACCAAGCTACACTGGCTACAACCCCGGGCATACTACTTCAGCCAGGACCAATTCTTACCTGTATCGACAACAAGAGGAGGACTTTTGATACTGCAGAGCCAACGGCAGGGCTAAGTCCAGATTGCAGTTTAGCTGGAGGTGGCCGCAAATCCCACATCATCGATCTGACAGACGACGAAGAGCCACCACCTGCACATCCATCAACCCCTAACCTACCTTCCACAGAACCATATATTGGACCAAAGCCGATCAGAAATGACACCAGAATCACAACATATCTCCCTCACAGCGATCAACTCAACGTGCAACTGCACAATCCGCAACCTATCGACCGAGGAACCCCGACCACCTACCCTCCGATCTACTATCAACTGTACAACCAAATCAAAAACCACCGTCCAAGCTGGACCGACCAACAAATTCGTACTCAAATTGCCATAATCTACCAACGAGAGGCTGCAAGGCAACAAATGCAAAACCAAAAAAACGCCGAAAACCTCCTGGCATTACAGCACCAACGATCGCGTCCGGAACACCAGCAGTTTAGCGGACTTCCGCATCTACAATCCTTTGGTTCAGAACGAACAGGTGAAATGGGACGACCTGGGTGGGGTACGCAGCAGGATTGCGAGCCGCTGATGGCACCGGGAGTTCAGCACGGAACTGAGGACCCGATTGAACGGCGTGGAGGAGTTTGAGGATAAAGGTCGCTGGTTTGCTACTTTCTTCCACTTTTTGCTTTTCTTTTCCTGGCGAGTGTCTTCTTCTGGAAGGTGCGTAGCGGGGAATCGGTTGGCGGAGGCACTACTGAAGATACTGTGTGGTGGCATCATGCACGAATCGTACCTTGTTTGCAATACAAAGGAGCTCGTTACCTCTGAGCAGTCGGTTCTAAAGACAAGGGGACTCTATGTTGGCTATAGCCTGTTGTTACCTAACACATACAACATGATCGAACGAATCATCGTTCTCAGAACCAAAGTGCATGCTATTTCCTGTTTGTTGGTCTATTAGAGTGTTAGAGTCAGATTTAGCTGTGCTCTGAAGCAACCATAACCCGCATATAGTTCTACGGTGCATGAAAACAATCGCTCGAAAGAGATGAACTCCTTCGTAGCTCATGCATCTGCTTTCTTTCAAGAGCCACTCAGGCTTGGATTCTTTTTATCTTGGGATATCCGGTGACGATGTCACTACGTACGCCGATGGAAACGTGTTGGACGATAAGGATGGTATTGAGATTCGTGAGGTGGCGAGCTCGAGAGTCTGAATGTGTTCGCTGAAAGTTGGCGTTTCTGGACGGTTGTTCCGGTGCCCTCAGTTTATCTGAAATAGTGAATTGGTAATGGACCTGAAGCTATTACCATGTTCAGGCAGGTGCCTAGATACGATTGCCTAATTTAAGTCAATGGAAACACGCTCTATAGCCCAAAAATCGGTAATTACTTACATATCCCACGAATAGATTCTTCTCGCCTTGATATCAGCCGATTTTCCACTTGCGGCAAGCAAATATCGTCAGACCTTACGATGGTAAGGCCCTAGAGAAAGCAGACTAACCAATAAGAACATTATGGTATTACTGTGTTAACGCTAACAGCTTGCTAGATAGGCGCAGCGCTCAGCTTCTCTTCACCACCCCTCAACCTGGAACTCGAACGTACGGTCACCTTTGCCTTTGGCAACAGGCTGCGCATCAATGTCGAAAAGCGTGCGCTCTAGGTAGAACGCTGTGCCTTGTTTGTCGACAAGGATCACCACTTGCTTCTCGGTGCCATAGCATCCACTCGTTGCATCTGGCGCTTTGTGCTTGACCTCATCTCCAACCTCATGGCTTGGCATCTTGTGCAGCTCCAAATGGTCTCTTCCAATCGACGGGATGAACACGCTATGGCGTAGCTGCGTAAGGTACATGTCCCACTCCTCATTGTCTCTCTGGCGGGGCATTGTATCCACAGATAGGACGCCCAGCAAACGTTCGACGAGCTGCTCACGCGTCTCGTTCGCAGCGACTGACGCTTTGATGGCTTCTTCAGTCCACTTCTCACCATTGGTGACTTTCGACCATGTTCGGTCACCGTACGCGGCGTTGCTGAGCGCAGTGGTCTCCCCCTTCTGGCGCAACAGATAAACAACGCCATCCACGTCAGGAGTACGATTGCTCACAATGACAAGTCCATCGCCCTTAGCCACGTCTTGTACGAAGCCGTAGCACAATGAGAAGCCTCCAACGCCTTCAACACCATCGTCTTCGATCATTTGCCGTGCGAAGTCTGAAGAAGTCTGAGTGGAATCCGGCTTAGTTTTGAGCCATGCATTGGGGATCACGCCCCGGCTTCGTGCACCCTGGACTATGGCCTGGTTTTCCTCGCGGTAGTTGGTCAATACTGCAACGCGGCCCTGACGGGTCATGCCCAGCCAGGTGCCGTGGGCCGGGCGATGCAGATCATACCCTCCTAAGACTTGAGAGTCCGGTGATGGCCACCACGTAGCTTCTGCAGTAGGGCGGTGGAGGTATTCCTGTGAAAGTCAGTCCTAACACTGCACACGCATCGTGGTGCGAGACTCACATCACGGTTGTTGAGTAGGATGAAAGGATAGTCTGGATGTGCGGTCGTAAGGATTGCGATACACATGGTGGCTTACTGGTATGTTGCCGGTCTCGACGGATTTGAAGGCATATACAAGAAGGTCACGTCTGGTTGATGCTAATATCGTGTGAGTTTGGCGTGGGCGGTGTGGCTGCCAGCAACACTATATACGTGTCTGTGATTCCCCCAGATCCCAGCTGGCGACACCATGTGGGGTGATGTGGAATCATGCATATTCAGCGGCGTGAAAATAGACGAGGTTTGAAGGCTGGCGACGGGAGAACGTCTTGGGCCTCGGGTCATCGGTCGACCTTCTTATGTCATCGTTCCTGCATCGTTCGTGGTCCTTTCACATGCGGCAGCCCGGCCTCTCCCGAGCTTAGATCCCTGCCGGCACGCGTCACCGCCAGCCTGGTCCAGTCTCACGTACCGACAGCTCTGTGCTCCTACAAACAATTCATTGTTCGCATATCCGATATGGCAGCCAACTTTGCGCCCTACCAAGATGTCCCGGAGACCCAGCGAGCGCTATCTCCGCCCGTCGCATCCCCGCGTGCCTCGGTCGACCGCACACGCAACATCTCGTCCATCACCTCACCCACACGTGTATACGAGCAGCACGACTATTTCGGCGCCGGCGACGAGTCCCCGGATACAGAGCGCGTAGCGTGGAACACACCTGCGTCATCACAGCCGCTGGGCTTCGGCGCAGCGCGGGAGGATGTCGACATGTTCACGACGAGCCTAGGCTTGCGCATGGACTATGAGGCATGCCTTGCGTACTTGTTACTGCCGCCGGCTGGGGGTGTGCTTCTGCTTGTCATGGAGCACCAGAGCGACTATGTCAGGTTCCATGCGTGGCAGAGTAGTCTGCTGTTTGCGTTCATCTTTGTGGTGCACATCATTTTCAGCTGGTCGAGCTTCATCAGCTGGATTATGGTGGTAGGGGATGTGGGGTTAATTGGGTGGTTGACTTGGAGGGCGTATCTAGACGGTGAGTCGAGACAAAGATGCAATCAAGTTAGTCTGACACAAAGCAGCTGCGACGCTTGACCGGTACGAAGTGCCCTTCTTTGGGCCACTGGCGAACTCGATTCTGGACGACGAGTAGACCCATGTATCAACTATTACAACCACGACTTCATCCGAACCGCTCCTGAGCTAGCTGCTTCAGGAATTCCATCGTCTGCGCCTCTTTCGCTCGCCGCGCACTCAATGCTTCCTCACGCTCCGCCGCCCGTGCCCGTGCAATCTCCTCCCGCCGTATTTCGCGCTCGTTCTTTACCCGCTCGTCCGCCTTCTTCTTTGCCTTGTAAGCATCGATACCGTCATCGCCCATGAGCTCGCCCTCCCCAATTTCTACATCTCCACCCTCTTTGGCGTCGCGGAAGGATTGCAGAGTGCTGGTCGTTTCACGCTTCTTCTCAAGCTGTCGCTCGCGAGAGCCAGGGTCGGCGCGCGGCGCAAGTTCATCCATACGCTCTTTTTGCGTCTTCCGCTCGGCTTTGCGTTCGTAGCGTGTATCTGAAGCGCGAGCTGAGCGGTCGTGTGCGGTATCTTCGTCGCGCAGCTCGTTGCGGTGCGTCAGGTCGTCGAAGCGCGGTATGGTGGGCCCATGGCCTGCAGCGCGCGCCAGATGAGTGGGCGGGGCAGGACCGAAGTCATCATCGTCGCTGTTATCAGACTGCTGCTTTGAAGTAGACGTGCCCTGCTCGTATTCCGGCGATTGTCTGGCAGGCTGGGGAGAGCGAGATCTCGCACGGTATTCTTGCACAGTCTGTTGCGCGCTCTGCAGCATCGAGGGATCATACCAGCTACGCGCTAGATCTCCATGGTTCCTATCTGGTCAGTATCACCGCGGTTTGCGCAAGAGAAAGCACCTACCAGCGCGACACAAAGCTCTTCCAGCGCCCGCGCGCTTCCCTCTCCTCAAGCTCGTCGAGTTGTATGTGCTTTTGTATATCCAGATATGACTGGAATAACGGCTTGAACGCCTCAAAATCCCGTTTTGAGAGCGGCTTTGCTTGATACGGCAACTTTACTGGCTTTCCAGGTGGGCTTGGTGAACGGTGCGAGCGGTGCGAGCGGTGCTTTTCGTGATCGTGACGGTCATTGTCGCGACGGGGAGAGCGCGAGCGACGTGGCTTCTGCTTTCGTTCTCGATCTGGGCGATCGTGGCGATCGGAGCGTTCACGTTGAGGCGGCTGTGGTGAGTTCATGGTGTTGCGGCGGGCGTTTGGTGGTGGTGGAGGAGCCGTGATGTCAACTTTCGGCGATTGAGGCTGAGTCATGACTCTGCGGCGCCATAACTGATACAGTACGTAAAACGAGTCAGGTGTCGCTCCTTCTTCCTTCTGAATATGCACAACATAACTAAAGGAAATGGCTGATACGGATTCAACTCTCCTTTCATCATATTTCGGATGCTATTTACATGCCGCGAACTTGCACAACTTTCGTTCCGGACGCCATCCCAACTCTCCACCGATCTACCTCCCTACAATCTTCTTCTCCAAGAACCTCGCCGGGATGTAAATCAGCCCCGTCACCACAAACGTGAACTCGTTCGCAACATCTCCTCCATCCGCTCCGATCAGCTTTCCCAACGGTCCCACATACCAAGTCTCAACCATTCCCATGATCCAAGCAACGATTCCAATCACAAACGCCACGCCCGCCGCAATCCCTAACGGCAGCCGAGCAGGATCATTCCACGCATCCAAATCATAGTTCTCGAAGCTCATCCTCCGGAAAATGACGTGCTCACTACACAGAATGATAAAATACTGCGTTGCCCAGTACCCCAACAAGCTGAGGAAGTTCTGCAGGTAAACAGACAGCTGTTCGCGACCGCCGATCGCGAGTCCAAGAATCGCCGCGAAGCAGAAAAGCACCCATATGAAGCGGGGCACGCGCGCGAAGGGGCGGGAGAATTGCTGGCACGAGATGGCGGCGCTGTAGATGGAGATGACATTCACGTTGATGCCAGACAAGACAAGCAGGGTGAGGATTAGTTTCGCAAAGCCACGCGGGTAAAGCATGGTCTGGATAAGGAAACCAAGGCCGTCTGTTTCGTAGATTTCTTTCCAGTCTGGGCGGTTGTTGAGGCCGGACGAGACGACGGCGCCAGCGATCATGCCTGTGGCGTGTTAGATGTGTGGCTGTGTGGTTAACGAAGGACGGTTACGTACCGATAGAGGTCGGGATGGAGATGCCGAAGGTGGTCATGAGAAAAACTTTCCAGCGGTTGACGTGCACGGGGTAGTGGACATAGTAGTCGCTGGCCATTGTCTGCCAAGACGCAGAACTGCCGTATACAATGGCAATGAGGCTCAGTACCGAAGCACTGAGGTCTGCGCCGTGTACAGTGGGCTTGGACGAGTTGTCTGCGTACTTGCCTGTCTCGGCAAAGAAGATTATAAAGATAATGAAGAAGATGATCCATGCGTAGCGCTCATAGACGAGGATCGCCTTGAGTCCAACGAAAGAGATCAGGGTCGCTACCACGGCAAGGATGACAATACCAACGATAAGTGAGATGTGTCCGTCAGCCACAGCGGTTAGTGCTAGACCACCTGTGATGCAAGCCACGGCTGCCCAGCCGATCTGCACAATGGTGTTGAGCGCTGCGATGACTTTGTTGGGCCACCATCCGAAAGCATATCTGCTGACGGAGACTAAATACAATCAGTCTTCAGGGCGTTCAGCAAAGCCGCATGAGGTGTGCTTACTCTGACGCAGACCAGTCGGGGCACCAAAGGTTGCCGCGAAGCCTGTCGCCGCACCACCGAGAATGGAAGCAAAGATGATGACGACAATGGACTGACGGAGGGCTGTTCAGGTCAGGACTTGCTCTCCGCGCTCGCATTCCTCAACAACATAACTTACTCAAGCCAAACTCCCAACCCAAGAAGCCCGTTGCGAAACAAGACGTGTTCATAGTCCCACTCGCCCACAGAAAGAACATGCTCATCTGATGATGCCATGGCACGTGTCCTTTTTCTTCTGGCAGCTTGCGGGTGATCGCATCACTCTCGATTCCAAACCGCGAGTCCATGCTTCTTTCAAACCTACGCAGCGCGCCCAAAACCCCCTCCTCGCGCTGCACCGTCGTTTGTGCGACATCCGGACCACTAGATGCGGACACGCTCTCGTGGTCACCGATCTTCTCTTGCGACATGGTGGGCAGCGGCAGGCCCAGCTATAGGGGACCAAAAGGTGTGGGGAAGGGTGTCTGGCAGGTTGTGGAACGGCGTGCAGGTGCTACGCGTCGCTAACGGCCAAACGCTGGATTTTATCGCACGCGATCGGCGCCGCGTCATGAGCAACGGCAATGCGAATTGCAATGCGTGCCAGATAGGGCGGTGCCGTGAGCGCAAAAGCTAGAGTGCCCCACTCTTATCGCGGACAAGCTTTTCTCGGCATTGCTTCGACCCACGGCTGGGATTCTAGCGCAGTGAAGGAAGAAGTCTGATTCGTCCGTTCTCCTTCGAGAAAGGGGACCGGCAAAAAGGGTCGGTAGCTTTGCTCGCTTTGTGTATGGATCCTTGGAACTGTGTAGATGGATGAGCCTCGGTATCAAATTGACAGAGATAGACGTGCTATCTCGCAGTAGTATTTGTATTGCATATCCCTAGTCCAGACATGCTGTGTGGTTCAAATGGTGTTCTGGCCGAGCGTTTATCGGGCTAGGCACTTGCCTTAGAGGAAGGTTGGACCTGCTGAATGGAAAGGATTAAATGTCAACCGGCTCCTCGCGCTGCTAGATCGGTGTTTGTAGCTTCATGAGGCGCTCTGGAGAGTGTTTGCTCTGCGCAGCTAGCTCACTCACAGGCGAGATCGAATCGTACCCTACAGAGAAGTCTTTAGTCGATGGGAACGTCAGGGCAATGTACACAAGCTAGACGTCCAGCCCGTGAACTGTGTGCCCAGCTGACGAGGAACAGTTGATATGGAATACGCAAAATATGTTCACAGCTGCGACTCCTTCCTCTACTATGCGCAGCGATTCACTAAATCTTCTATGCGCGCTACAGTTGCTGTAGAATGCAGTTAAAATTCAGCTTGAACGACATATTCAAGAGAGATCTGTGAACGCTAGATGTCTGCGCAAAGAGATCAAGTAAATTTGTTGTGAAAGTTGTAGCCAACCTAGGGATCTGTTATTCCTACAAATGGTGACTGAAAAAAAAACGAGCTTCTTCGTACCGCAGCATAACAAACGTTCAAGCACCAAAGCCAGAGAAGAAACGCTTTTTATATCCAACCAGTTGTGCGTAGTCGCAAGACGCAGGTTTGTTCCCAACGTGCTGCCCCACACCGGCGTAAAAAAACCTCCTTCATCTCCACAGCCAAGCCGCACCAACAAAGTTCTGACACAACACCATCACAATGTTTTTTTTTCTACTTTCATAACTGCTCGTTCTCATGCCGTTCTCATCCAATGACTAAGCAACACGGTTCTATAGTGTAAGCAACAACGTCCTCCCGGATCTCCTCAATCCAAATAACTAAATCCTCATCAGGTAGCGGTTATCACTCCGGATTCTGATCTCCTCAGTATCTTCCGGCAACCCCGGTTCGATTCCG
>JUDZ01008879.1:0-12663 GCA_000812845.1 Stagonosporopsis tanaceti | reverse complement strand
GGGGGGGGGGGGGGGTGCATGCATTTCAATTGTCTTCGTTATCACATTTCATCAAGTACGGGTATCAAATCACCTTCCTTGCCCCCAAAAACCATGGCCAAAGCCCCCATCACTACATTGTGTCCTTGTGTCTCATCGTGGCCGCATGTATCCTTTATCCGCTCGGAGGATCTTGGCATGCCTGTGTGTCCCACCGTCGCGGGACTCGTGAAGAAGCATTTGACAGTCGTGCCTCTGAGGCACCCGAAACGCTTTCCAAGAACTCCTGGAGTGGCCAGGTGGCTGGGTAGGACATAGTCGCTCGCTCAACGCTGACGGATGATTTCTAATACAGTCCGGTATCAGTCGACTCGGAAATCGAGTTAAAGAGGAAGAGAGCTTGCGCACCTGTGAGGAACTCCTCGCTGCACACTTGTTAGCGAACATGCCCTAAACTGAAGATTCTGGATGGATCGCATCCAGGGCCTCCAAGACTTACAAGCTCAATGTGATATACCCATCGCGGTCCTCGTCGTACTTCTTAAACACATCCGTCATCCTCTTCAGACTAATGCATGCCTGCACAAACAAATCGAAGCTCATCGCGTTCTGGCCGCCGCGATCGTACGTTCGGTAGAGCAGTGTGACGAACTGCTGTGAGAGACGGTATCCGAAAGCGACAAGTGCTTCGTTGAACTCCTGGTAGGAGATCGAGCCGCTGTGGTCTGCATCGAAGCGGTCGAAGAGGCCGCGCCATGCAGAGAGGAACCCCCACAGCCCGCTGAGATGTGTTAAACTGTTGCTCAAGTAGAAGGAGAAGAGAGTGCAGCTCCGGACGTACCAAAACTCGTCAAAGTTGACAGATCCAGAGCGATCGGTGTCGAACATTCTGCTCCCATCAGCTCTGTCCATTCCGCCAAGTCGCGCGATGGGGATTACCTGATCATCATGCGCACAGTATGCGGATCAAAGGGACTCCAGTCGCCGTTTACGAGCGCAGTCCTCAGCTCGGCTTCTGTCAAACTCCCACTGGCGTTTCTGTCCACCGCCCCAAACAACTTCCACAGCGCATCACGATCGTTTCCGTCTCTCGGCGGCGCAGGTGTCGGCGGGGGCCGCTGCTGCTGCGCAATCGGCGGCCTTCCATGGAAGCCCTGTGGTGGCGGCCCTTGGCCGTAGTTCGCAGGTGGGGGGCTGCCAACGCTGGGCCGAGAGTCGTAGCGCGAGTCGTAGCGGTCGTTGTATGCGCCTGGTGGTGGGCGAGAGTCGTAGCTCGCGGGCCGGCCACCATAGCGGTCTTCGGGGCGGTAGGAGTGCTGTGTGCTGGGGACCGGTGGAGCGGGTTTGTTGTAGTCTGGCCTGGCAGACGATGTCCGTGGAGGTCGCGAGGACTGCGACAGCATTTGTGCGGCCTGATCGTGTCAATGTGCGCCGCTCCGTACGCGTGTATACGTACCTGCTCAGGCTCAGCGTGCGCAGGCAGCCTGTCGGGGTTGAAGCCTTTGTTGTAGGCCATAGTGGGGTGTATGGGGTTGTGGGCTACAAAGGGAGGGCGAGAGAGGGGTGATGTTGCCAGCAGACAGCCGGAAGTGACACAAGGCGCAGGCTGATTTAAGGCGCAAACGGAGGCTCAGCTTCTGCGGAGCGTATTCGCGACGATGGCGGCCGAAATACGTTCTGAGCTCCACTCTTGTATCGACGCCCAATTCACAGCCTGGTTATGGCTGAACCCTGGCGCGGGGCTGCCCTGCTGGCCTATGACGCCGGTCAACGGAAGCAGCCCAGGCACAGATCACGTTCGGAGCCCAGCATCGAGGTCTTCGGAAATCGGCCTGGCAGGTTCGGAATGAACGCCTCTTAGCTCGATTGCCCGAGAGGGACCTTCAGCCTTCTGAGCCCGAACTGCGAAGCATGACTGGATTGGCGCCCTGCTTTCCAGGGGTCATCGTTGCAGCGATCAGTCAGCCAGCGCAAAGCTGAAGATTCTGACAAGCTGCGGCTGCTGAGTGGCGCATATCTATGTCGTGGACCTGTCGTACCGTCAGACTGAGAGCTGTCTCTCTCCGCAAACTTGCAGGAACGCCAAGGCACGAGATCAAGGCAGTGAGGGTCTGGTGACTGAATAATGAATTGGGGTTTCCTCCTCGGTGCTCGTCTTCAACGCTTCATAACTATCGTGTAATTCTTCGTGTCTCAAACTCAAGAGACCAAATGGGATTATATAGCGGGAACGCAACAAACATACTCAAGTGTCGTGGGTATCCTATAACGCCTACAACATTGAACAATATAGCTAGGCGCAAAATGGCAACATATGTGCGAAACATCAGCCGCGCCGACAACGCAGAAGTGAAGAATACAATGGTGCTACACGTTAAGAAAGCTCAAGTTTTCGCTCTCTTCTGACTGGTATCGCTCCCTCCGTCAGAGGTCTTGCGCTTGCGATCTGCCGAGTCATCGCGTGCGAAGGATGGTCCGTTGGTGACCACGGGTGTCTGAAAAGTCAACGGACTCGGGAGCATGTTAGAGTCACCGCGACCAAAACCCCACTCAGGGTAGAAACTGCTTGGGGAAGGCAGCAGGCCATTCTCCACGAATCGTGAAGGTAGCGCCGAGATGGGTGTCTCCATATCGCGATTGCTGCTGCCGTAAGAATTGCTGTTGGTAGGGGGCGGCGGGCGTGCGAAGGGATTCGGTGGTCCGGTCGCGCCGGCGCTGAGAAGTGAATTTGCGGATGGTGATGGGGGTGGAAGGACGACTCCAGATGAGTGCGAGGCATCGGTGCTGCGAGCTGGCGTTGCGCCTGAGATGGAGTCCTTGGGCGATGAATCGGCCGTAGCGCTGCCTCCATCCGACTGTTCACTTGGAATCTGGACACGCAGCTTCGGTTTATTCTTGTCCATCTGCAGACTATTCGTTCGTGTAGGTGGTGCTATGGGTGGGACGGACGAGGTGGATTGCGTTCGCAGAGGAGGTTGCAGTGGTGGCTGCGGACTGGAGATTCTGGGAGGCTGTAAAGGTTGGGTGCCATTCGGCTGGAGTCGTGACATAGCGGCTACATCGATTGACTGCGATCGGTTTTCCTGCTTGATGGCCTGAATGTCACTGCGAGATGGGATCATGCTACTGCTGCCCCAGTGTGCAGCAAGCATTGACTGGCTATCGTCGATTGGCGTGAAAATGCTGTGCTTTGCGGAAGCGTGGAGTGGTTTCGGCTGGGGGAGAGGTGGGCTCTGGAAGTCATGATGCGGCGCGGGCGGGGACGGTACGGTAATCGTAGGCTGCGGTGGTCGTTCGTGCTGCGGTTGAGGCGGAGGCTGTGGCGTCTGAGATTGCTGTTGCCGTTGCTGCTGCTGCTGCTGCTGTTGTTGTTGTTGCTGCTGTTGTTGCTGCTGCTGCTGTACCTGTTGCTGCTGTTGCTGCTGTTGCTGTGCCTGCTGCTGCTGCTGCTGCTGCTGTTGATGCTGAATGTGCTGCGCCTGTTGCTGCTGAATCTGCTGCTGCTGGTGCTGAGATGGGTGCGATTGCATCTGTGCAGTTGGCTGCATTTGCGGAGAGGGCTGCATCTGGGGCACGGGTGGCATCGACTGTCTCCTCTGCTCCTGCTGCATGTATTGCTGTACCTGGGGGTTCGGCATAGGGTGCGTCGCGTAGTGATACGGAGGACCTGGTGGGCCCTGTGGTCGCTGGGGGCCTGGTGGGTTGTAAAAGGGCGGGTTCGGCATGTAGGCGTAGCTAGGCTGCGGCGGTGGAGCTTGCGAGGGATACGGTTGGGGAGGGGCGAGATTCGAGCTTCGACGGACGTGACCTGGGTGCTGTTCCAACCGTGAATTCGGTCGCGACAAGTGGTGGGGAGGCTGTGGTGATGGTCCACGGTGCTGGAACCCGTTCGGGATCGGCGGCGAGGCAGAGGGCGTGACGTGACGGACATGCTGGAAGGCCTGAGCATGCTGCATGTGGTGCGGCATCAGTCCATGCTGCTCGGGCGGGGTGTGTGAGTCGCGTGGAGGCGCGCCTTCGTCGTCCTCGTCTTCGTCGTCGTCGTCCTTCTTGCCCATGAAGTCCTCCGGCCCCTTGTGTTCGTGTGCGCCGCCATACTGCGTGACCTGTCAGCGCGCGTCCGTTAGGTATCGCCCTCGTCTGTCAAAGGAAAAGGTTGGCTTACATATTGGTATCGGCCGATTGTCTCGTTGATGTCGCCGGATGAAAACTCGTACAGCTTCTTATTGTGGCCAAAGATGATGACAGCAACGTCCACAGAGCAGAGCACAGACAGCTCATGCGCTTTCTTGAACAACCCGCCCTTGCGCTTCAAGAAGGTCCTGCTCGATGTTAGCGGAAGTCCGCAGGTGGTGCGCGTCGCCGAGGGAGAGCGTACACTGAGCGGTTCCGGTCATCCTTGATGGCCTTGATCTCGATCTTTCGGCGACCCATGGTGAACGGCAGACTCAGACGTCAGCGCGCATCGAACGTGGAGGGGTATGTGAGGCGGTGATGGCGTGGCCCGGCGACGAGCGTGGTCGAAGGCGAGGCGTCGATTAGCTTGCGCGGCGCCTGAATGAGCGCGACCACGTTACTGCGAAAGCGTTTCAGGAGGCCAGTATGGGCGGCCAAAATCGGCGCGAAATAATGCTGCTTCTTCCGCAGCCCGCAAACTATATGGCCTGAATGCGCGACACAGAACTGTACCCAGGGCGCCCTAATTCTTGCGGCTCAGAATGAGAGATGATGTGCAGAAGGCATCGAGGCAGCGCGGGCGCTGGCTCTCTATATTTAGAAGCCATGTTGCTGTCGAGCCTAGCCCGCTGCTCGCCAAAATGCCCCTTCGCGGATATTTGCTTCTGTACGACGGCAGCTTCTGCGCTGTTATTGGACCGGAGAGGGTGGTGACCCTCACCGGTGTCCGCTAATATCGTACCTTTTGGGACATGCTGGCTAATTATAGGTTGATTCCAACCGGGAACGCGCCGTTGCCAGACCCTCGCCAGTCTGCAATGGACAATGCAGAGACAGGCCCTGACCTCTCTCTGCCATTCCCCATGTGCGTGCATCTGCACTGATGTCAAAGGTGCATCATAGGGCGCTGCTGAGCTCGTCTCACCAACCCCGCAAAACAGGTGCGCGTGCACGGCGAGCAGAGTGATGATACCAGCCAACATGGGATGCTCCCTGGAGAGGGACAGGTAGCATTGGGTCGCTGCACTTCGATGAGGAAGACGGCGTAGGCTGCGCTGCCTGTGCTACGCGCTCCTAGAGACACACGGCAATTGGACAAAGTACACGGCCATCGCCTTTCCTTGACTGTGCCATCAAAACCCAGCGTTGGTGTTGAACCGCTCTGGGCAGGGTATTGCGGCTGCCGAGAGAGCATTACTTTTCGATGCTGCAATGCATCGCCATCGACGGCCTGCGTCGTCACCTTACCGACCACCGCCTGCTTTGTGGTCCGCGAACAGAAAGATCTGCTTCTATGTACGCGCCCCAGCCCCCCTGATATCCATCACAATCACGTTGTGGTGTTGTTACTCTCGCGTACCTGTGCCTCCGCTGTCACAGCTGCTCTATAATTAGACCTGCATGCACCCACGCGGGATGACGCAGCCTTGGGCGACCCAATTGGTTGCACCACATGCTGTTCGCCAGCAGAACTGTAGCCGACTGCGCGCTATAGCCTGCAATAATGACCCTTGGTTACAACGAGCTGGCTTAAACTGCCGTAGTTCACTCAGCGGAGTGCAAGATGACCCGTCTACGAGACCAAGCTGGGCAGTGCAATAATTGCGCTACCCTGATCCTGTAACTGAACGTCGTTCGGGGACAGCATTACGCACCCGACACAGGGATCTCTGAGATGAGCGATATTTTGACGAATGATTGAGATCTATTGACGTTCGAAGCCCTTTGCAAAAATGCACTACATGCAATTCTCGATTACCTCAAGCGACTAGGTACGTGTACTAGTGTGAACGCTACTCCGCCTCGATTACCCTTGATAAAAAAGATCGACTTGTATACAGCGCGGATGGTCAAAAGTAGAACGCTGGAGACACCAGGGGGTATTAAATGTCCGAAGAGCAAAACGGAAATGGGTATCTGTGCTCTTTATACGCTGAGAAAGTAGACAGTATGTGCAGATACGTGAAAGATCTAGCTGACTGTTAACGATCAACCCATACGACGATACCAGTAGAACATACCTCTGTATACGAATGGTCTATCTATCGCAGGCCACCTCCGGGTCTCACTGGCACTCCGTCGACGTTGCCCGTCAACTCAGCAACGCGGGCCTTGATGCGAGCGACACGACTCTCGATCGTCTCCTCACCACTGGTCTCTCCTTCATCGGTACGCTGGCTCTGGCTTTGGCTTCGACTGCGACGTATCTGGTCTTCACTCAATCGCGCTGCGCGGTCAGCCGCGTTCTTTCTGATCTGTGCCCACCTATCCTGGTTGGGCGAGGCTTGTCTGCCAACTTCCACTGAGTCTTCAGATAGATCATCTCGTCCATACAGGGACCGCTGCTGAGGCGGTGTAACCGGTCGAGGCATTCTTGTTTCCTGGCCCACGGGTCGACGGTGGACTACAGGCGCCGCAGCGGAGTCCTCGTCATCGCTATCCTCGGGAACAAAGGCTGGCATATCCTCCATAGGGCCTTGATCAAACCTCGAGAAGGCTTGATCTGCTTCACGCTGCTCAAACGCAGCGCTGCCTGGGGCAAGTGGTGGACTTGGCTGATCCATAACAAGGTGTGATGGTTCAAAAGAACTATGGTTTGGCTCATGTGACGGAGAGTGTGTCCGCACAGGCTCGGCCTGCTCAACGCTAATTGCTGGCGATGGCTCCTGATATTGCTGATTGTGATGCGATACTCGAGACGCACTTCGAGCAGTATCGAGCGTCCGCGATCGTGATTCGTCTCCGGAGGGTCTCGCTTGGTTGACCACGGTTGGAGTGGATGTGTCAGTCTTCTTCCTTGCAAAAAGCTTTCTAAAGCCACCGCCACCTTCCTTCTTCTTCTTTTCCGATTTCTTCGGCTCTAGCTGTCTAGTTTGTTCTTCACTTTGGCGTACGCTGGGAGGCAAGGGCGTTGTTACCTTGCGCTCAGGGACTGATTCCTTCGCAGCCGCCTGCCGGTTCACAGTCTCTGAAGGAGCCAGTGGTTGGGGCTCCGACTCCAGCCTAGGAGTGGGCAGGGGCGAATCGTCGGGCCATGGAATCGGAGTGATGGTGACGTCTTGACTATCATTGCGTGCAGGATGCTCCCAGACCTGAGACCTCGTTGCAGGTAAGTCGGTCTCAGACTTGGGCAATGAAGGCAGGTCACGGTTCGAGATCTCAGGAGGTAACGGAGAGGAGCGTCCGTTCGCTGTGGCCTTCAGGTCATGCTTCGAGCCTTTTCCAGCGGAAATGTCACCAAGATACTGCGCACGCAAGGCATCTTTGTCTTTCGCGCCTTCCCCGAATCTCCTATCCCACTTCATAGCAGGGCCGGCTTCGCTCAGTAGATGCGGTTGCAAAGTCAGCTGACTGTTTGTCTTGATGGATGAAGCTTCGTCTGTTCTGCCTCGGCGTTGGCCACGCTGATCTGCTGCTTTCTGGTCTCGTTCTTTCTGGGCTAATTTGGCGGCCGCAGCCTGGATTCGTGCATGCTGATCTGCACCAATAGTGCTCGAAGGTGTATTTGAGGTCGCTCGGTTGTAAGGGTCCTTCGCAGTGGGTGCTGTTTTCTTGCCAGTAGACTTCCTCCGGCCCATGCGTCCACGCTTGGTGAAACTGAATTTGGATTTCTTCTCTGCGATGTATGCGCCTTCTTCAGGCCCTGCAGCAGCTCCCTTGACTTGTTCTTCCATGACCAGCCACTTCCCACCCGGGATTCGGGTCTCAATGATTGTGCATCTGCCAAAGGCGGCCTTTCGAGCGGGAGTTTCCTCGTTTGCGAGACTCGTCATCCATACCCACCAGAATGTCTCGTCCAAGTCGAATGCCGTGATGCTTGCAAGTTCACCTGGCTCGAGGTCTGCCTCAAAACCATTTGCATTGCGCATGTGCGACTGGGAGCTGTGTACACGCGCTGGTTCGCCAAGTGGAGGAAGCTTCTGCGAAGGAAGTAGCAAGGTGGTGGGCGAAGTCTGGTTGTTCTCATCAGCGAATCCAGATGAAAGGAAATCAGCCCAGGAGGGTGTAGTCGGACGGCCAAAGTCAGTCTCTTTGGAATGAGCCCCATTTCGAAGACCAGACAATTCACGTGAACCTGCCCCTGCCGAAGCACCATTCGTCCCGCTAGCACTGTCATCCAAGAGCCCAGAGAATCCGAAGTCTTCGAACCGAGACCAAGATGGATCTGGGGTGGTAGCGCCCGGAGACGCGACAGACTGATTCACCATCGCAATAGATTCTAACACCCGACGACACTCGTCTGTAAGCGCCTGTACTGTGTCCTCATAGGCCGAGAATTGCTGCAACGCTGCATCGTCGTCCCGGTACTCGAAATTCCTCGCGCGACGCAATAATGCAAATGGTGTTGGCGAAACGGAATCCACGATCATAACTACCTTTGATGTGCGAGACTGCATAAGTGTAGGCGCTTGTGGCGGATACTCTGTTTGAGAAAGCAGCGCCTGCAGAGAACGAGGGAGGTTGGAAATGCCGCCTATTGTATTCGCATCGGGGGAGAGAGATCGGAGGTACGCGAAGAAGAGATGACTAGCAGCGTCTGCCGCCCTGTGGTACGGGCGTTAGCATTGTGTCATTCGACAGCAAAATGTCCAGACTTACTTTTCCCATGTACGGTATCCTCCATCGAAGCCATTTCCATCGTCATAGAATTCAAAGGCCCACCAGCCAGCCATGCGTGACAGCTTCCGGCCACCCATGCCATTGGTCTTGCCTCTCGCTGCGACCGCAGACAATAGGTCAAAGAAATCGAAGATTATGCGCTTGCGTGCTTCCGAGTCAACGCTGAGGGGAATGAATGTGTCGAAGGCATGTCGCGCAAAGTTGGAATCTGAAGGGCGCATCAGAACGCAATCGCAAATCTGCTTGGATTTTGTGAAAGCAACTCACCAGACTCGCCAATGCGAAACAGCTCATACGCATCCCAGGTCACAACACCACCGGATAGTCTACTCCAGCACCATTTCATGATACTACACAGTGTCTGCGCATGTCAGCATGAAGCTACAGCTCAAGAGTACGACTTATCGTACCAAAGGTTCGGCCAGGCGCAGCTCCTGCGCCAGGCTCCCGCCTCGAAACTGATATGAGCCCTCGTACTGTGCTTTGAAGAAATTGCGCACAAAGTTTCGTGAAGCGCTCGAATCGGAAGTGGGGCGGAAAGGGAGAAGTGTGAATGGCATGTCGATAGCTGTTGGCTGTCAGCATAAGCTTTTTCGCTGCCTTCGGAAGTTCAGGGCCTACCTCTGGACTTCATCTCTTGCGTGCAGACATGGACGAGCTCCTGTATCTCGTCTGGGGCAACGTCATCGCGGGACCATGCATCTTCCCACCGTGGTCGTGGTGCAGGCTCGCTGCTGGCTTCTGCTTTGGACCCTGACCGAGATGCGTCTTTTGATTTGAACACATTTTTGAAGAAAGGCATGCTGTACGGGCACGGGCAGCCTCAATGGACGACCTCTGCGCGCGGAGCCAGTAGGTCACAGGAGGCGTGGGCGGCGGGTGGAGAGGATGCTGCAAGGCGCGAGCAATGTCGTAGCGTAGCGCGCGCAGTGCAGGGGCGGATGTATGTATGCAATGGCTGCGCGGGAGGCGAGAGGCTTGTGCAGGGTGCCTCGGAACGTGCTCAGGGCGTCGAAAGGATTGCTGAGTGAAAAGGAGAAACACAAGGCCGTTGCATGCTTCTGAGGCAAGCCTCCGCTCCGAGTGGAGAGAAGCGAAATGACAAGGGTGTGGTCCAATAACGCGAACGATCGTCACTGGAGCCAATGCCAATGCCCTACGACGTGTGGCTCCTTCCTTGCGCGCGTCTTGGATATTGTCTTCTTTTCTTGCAACAATACCCTGCACGCCAGCACACCATCTACGACATTGTCTGGTTGCCTTGATATACCAAGCTTATAAGACGTGCAATTGGCCAGGATCTGCTGATGCGCTGTCCCCGTCGCGTCACTCGCTGCAAATCATTGCAGTCTGGAGGTAGAACATTTACCGAACGCCACAGTCAGGTACACGTTCTTGTGCAACACTCACAACACGATTTTTTGGCTACCAGCAATGGTCTCACACGGTGCAAACCTTGCCTCGCTGGCCTGTTGGGCGCTGCCCCTGATATGCTGATAGCCGTTTATTTAAGCTCTAGTGGACCACCTGGCGGGCCGAACGAATGCATGAAAGCTAGTTCCACTCATATCTCCGTGCTATCAAGCGGAAGCAAGGATCGCCTGCCAGCGTGGCACCGTCGCTCCAGCTTGATCGACTCAAGATGGATGCATGCCTCCGGATCAAGGCTGCAATCTCTGCCGTGAACCAAAAAACGAAGTGTTGCCTTTGCTCAAACGTACGAGCCACAATCATGCAATTTCCGAGTGGGCAGCAAAGAGGAGCCGGTCCAGCGCTTGTGCCACGACATATCTGCTAGTAGATCGCTTCTCAGTAACATAACAAGGCCTTATGCGCGTGCACAGTTCATTCGATTGCCGTTCACAGCCTTATTAGTGGTACCAAGGTTGCATTTGACGAACGTCACGTGAGATCGCGTCTGAGCTTGCTGTTTGGCGTTCTGCTAGCTGCTCACTCATTCCAATAAAAGCTAGCGTCCGCAGTGTTGTGTTGCGCTTGCCTCGCTGCAGGGTCTGAAACTGTATCACCGCTCACGCACCACGCCCAGGCATATGTGGGCCTCTCAGTGGCTGCTGTCCATTCATCTCGTCAGCCACTTTCGATTGTCACGGCCTAGAATCGCGGTCGATCTTTCAACTTCGATACATAAACAACAAAAAGCAACAAGTCATAATGCCAGCTGAGACAGCATGTCCCGTCTCTGGGGTAGACCAGGCGCTCTCGTCATACATCAGTACTCGCGATGATACGCTAAGGATCAGACGCACACTTTCGCGCTATCTCATTTCCAGTCTGCGGCCTGTAGCTCAGGCAACCCAAGACCAACATGTCAACCATGAATGTCCCCATGGCATATCAGCTGCCAGCACGAATCCACCCGGCTTAAAGAACTCACGCGCAGACTACTTAAATGCGCTGCGAATGAAGGCTCAAGCAGAGGCGAAGCACCGGGAGCTGCAAGCATCACTTGAAGAACTCCGTAATCGCCATGTTGATGAAAATCCCACTCTGCCACAGTCAGACAAGGACGACGAGTTCACGCGAGGCTACATAAACCTGCTTCGGCAGCGTCGAAAGCTAGCAGAGTTAAACGTGATTCAAGAGTCGCTTGAGAGGCTACTGTGTGCAAAGCCTTCTAATCAACATCACGATCCAAGAGACCAGGTTCAGGATGCGATTGGTGAGCAGCCAGATCTTCCAGCGGAGAAGCTGGAGCAGATTTCTCGGCCTGAGGACAATCAGAGTTCGATATTCAAATTGAAGCAGGAAGTGCTGGAGGCACGGAGCCGAATGCATAAAGCGAACATTGCAAGGCAGCAAGCCACCAGCTCAGTCAGAATTCCTCCTGGACTCCGAGACCAGGTTCATGCTCTTGAAAAAGCGCGGAACGAGATTGTAGAATGGATGCAAGGCGAGTTGGCCAAGATGGAGGAGGACTCGGTCTTCCTCGAGGATGCTTCACCCATTAAACGGTCAACACAGACTTCCGCCTCCTTAGACCTCGATTCAGCGGAAGCCAGCATTCGTGACTCTTACAACCGCTATACTTCAGCTCGAGTGGAGCTGATAACGACTTATGAGAGTCTGACTAAGCCCTCACTCGGCAGTGGAAGAAAAGAGTCCGATGATCCTACGGACAGCCTGGTTGGAAGCTCCACAGACCCCAAGCTGACGAGACCGATTACGAAGCTGCTACCTCATCTTCTCCACCTTGCACGTTTCGCTCAGAACGAAAGGTCTTTGCTACAACAAGTTGTGTTCCTTCAAAGCCAACTGGTGGCTTCAGATCAGGAACTGGAGGAAGCGCTGCTGCGCTTGTCAGGCGAGAGCCATTTACTGCCAGCTGGATCAAAGGATGCTAGCGCCTGGGGCAAAGTGGCTACAGAGACGGAGCATGCCACTGAAACACTCGTGAAAGAGCATCTACGTGAAAATCGCCACGAAGTCAGCAGTATTGACGCGGTTACTGATCTGTGCTCATTGCAAAGCAAGGTGTTGGCTTCTGCGTAGAGTAAATTGGGACATCTAGAGCACACGCTTGCAAGCAAGTCGTGAGCCCTGAATCTCTCTCACCCAATCTCATATTCTCATCCGACTTGGCTGTCACGAAGGCAAATCTACTTGCACGCCCGGCGAACCTATGCGCACAAGTTCCTGCATTATCAAATCGGTCGAACGATTTGCTCATCACGCGCATCCGGGTCAGGAGCTCGTTTGCTCGGGGTCTCCGCAATGCTGTAGGCTTTCTACAGCCCCCCATGGTTAGCATCGATCGCGGAGAGTTCTTATCACGTTTCACGCAAGTGCACATACACCACAAAGACTTTTGCACGAGATGCATACGGAAGGGATCGCGCAAGGCCTTGCGCAGGACTTTAAGGGGTCCTG
>JUDZ01008878.1:0-12656 GCA_000812845.1 Stagonosporopsis tanaceti | reverse complement strand
CAGAAATTTGCTCCAGCATTGGACCTTGTCACTACAACAGCAGCTACATCCAATGACTACACATGTAGTGCCAGTAAGCCATGTAGAGCCAATGCTGCTTGCTGCAACGGTGTCACTGGGCAATGCGGCTTTGGCCCCAAGTATTGTGGAGCAGACGTGTGCATCTCTGATTGCCAATCGAAGGCCGAATGCGGTCAGTATGCAGCAGATGGAAAGCAAGAATGTCCTTTGGTAAGTCTTCCTCTATGAGACTAAACAGTCCTGACTGTATACGTTAGAAAGTCTGCTGCTCAGAGTTTGGTTTTTGCGGCACAACATCTGAGTTTTGTGGCAAGGGATGTCAGAACAACTGCGGTGATCCCAAGCCCTCAGGTAGACGTGCCAAAAACCCACAAAGTCGAGTTATTGCGTACTACGAAGCATGGTCACCTTCCAAAGCATGCGGTAACATGGAGCCGGAAGATATTCCCGTGGAGGGTCTCACGCATCTGAACTTCGCCTTTGGTTACGTGTCACCCAACACTTATAACATCGTTCCTATGGATAGTCGGACGCCGGAAGAGCTGTTCACCCGTGTTACGTCGGCCAAAGAGCGAAACAGTAAGCTCAAAGTCTTTGTCGCGCTTGGAGGTTGGACTTTCAGCGACAATGGCACAGACACACAGGCGGTGTTCCCGACCATGGTGAAAACAAGACCAGCCCGTTCCCGTTTCGTCAACAACCTAGTATCTTTTCTATCACAATATGGATTTGACGGCGTCGATATTGACTGGGAATACCCCAGTGCTGGTGGTGAGTAGAGTAGTGTGAATAATTCTGTCGTGGGAGAAGAGACTAACTTTCCACCAGATCGAGGAGGTACTCCCGATGACACCAAGAATTTCGTCCTTCTCGTGCAAGAGATGCGAGCCGCGTTTGACAGCGAAGGCAAAGACTGGGGTATAACCTTCACGATTCCCACAAGCTACTGGTATCTGCGTTGGTTCGACGTCCCGGGGATGGCCAAGTATGTGGATTGGATCAACGTTATGAGTTATGATCTGCACGGCGTATGGGACAAGAACAATCCTATTGGCAGTATTATCAACCCGCACACCAACCTGACCGAGATCGACGAGGCACTCAAGCTGTTGTGGCGAGTGGGTATCGAGCCAGAAAAAATAGTCCTAGGCGTGGCGTTCTACGGCCGCAGCTTCCAGTTAGCTGATAGCAGCTGCACGGAACCATCATGTCCTTTCGCTGGACCAGCTGCGAAGGGCATATGCACCGGTGAAGAAGGCATCCTATCCTACATGGAGATCGAAAGTATTCTGAAACGAACGAAAGCCAAGCCAACCTACGACAAGACTGCTGGTGTCCAGTATGTGGTTTTTAACGGGAATCAATGGGTATCATACGACGATGTGAAAACCATCCAACAGAAAATCGACTTTGCCAGAGACAAGGGCCTTTCAGGTCTTATGACATGGGCGATTGACCTGGACGACAGCAAAAGCACGTTGCTGAAAACAATGACTGGAAAATCTTTCGACTCGAGCAAATGGTCCGTCTCGAAAGCATTGGCGATGAACAGCGAAAGCTCGGGCTCACCATCGTCTTATTGCAAAGTCACCGACTGCCATAAATCAGGTGAAATGCAATGCCCTAACGGCTACCTTTTCCAAACATACATGGATGGGTCCGGGCACCCGGACAGTTACGATATGTCGTGCCGACCAGGATATCAAAGATCCCTTTGTTGCCGAGCAGACCACAATCCCGATCGAAGCCAGTGCAAATGGTCTCCTTGCGGCTGGCCATGCGAAACGGGACAAACATTCATCACTAGCGACTGGGTTGGCGACAGTCCCAATAAAGGATGTTCTCCGCGAAATGGAAACAACTTTCGCAACTACTGCTGTAAGGTTGACAACATGAAGCAATATTTCCAATCTTGTCAGTGGACTGCATGCGACAAGAACCCCAAGTGTGGAACAGGAAATCAAAAAGAAATGACAGATGAGCTGGTGACCGGCTATTCGTTTACTGAGGGCATCGGATATTTATGTCCAAGCGAATTCTGCCAGTTTTCTGAGCAATGCAACCAGAAATCTGCCAAGTTCTGCTGCAAACCTAAGAAAGTCAAATCTTGTAAGTGGCGTGGCACACCAATCGCTGCTGGCATATCAAGCAGCAGGGACACCTGTTACGGCAACGAATGTGAGCCCGGAGAAATAGTATTCGACCGGGGCATGGCTGGCGATGATCCAGACAAACCTTGTTGGTCAACGTCCCCAAAAGTTCTCTGTTGCAAGCCTGGGGACGATGCCGATGACAACTTCGACATCGATCCGGCTCATCTTGTACCACAAGATCTTCGTGAGGGCAGTGACATCGAGGTGGGAAGTCACATTAGCGCTGATAACCCAAAAACAAAGGAATTCTTCACCTTTATGAGCGTCATTGGCAACAAACAGGATGTAGTAAGTCTTGACAAGCGCGATGGGTCTCATCTGGAATTCTTTGGTTGCAGCCCTGGAACTGGCCGCCAGACAGCAAAAGTCGTGTGCTCAAACACAACGGAAGGCTCAAATTGCAACGAAATTCACGACGGCGGTCTTTGGGGAACAGTGGTCAGATTGCCGGACGGGTGTGGCCGCAGTCGATGGGCCCGAGCTATTTCCCTGACCGAAGCTGCCGATCAAACACTCCCACGACATTTGAAGAAGCGCGGCATGCCTTCTGACGCCAAGGTGCAAGAGCTTACATTCGACTATGATTTCAAGAATCTCAAGAGAGCAGCAAGTAAGATTGCGTTCCGTATCGACCAGTCAAATCTGGCCAACTATTGGGCAAACGTGGTCGACTCTGCAGCGAAACGCGACGGGACTTCAGTCGACTACCTTGAAAGGGAGGAATTGAGGGAGTTTTTTGCAAACCAGACGGATGAGTCAGGACTACATGAAAAAACTCCACACGAACTGTACGGTCATCTTCATAAGCGCTGGCATGGCGACGATGCTGGTGAATTCGTTGAAAGTAAGCCAACACACCCTTCACCCAATCTACAATGAATTCGCTGATAGTTAGCAGAAGCAACGGGCGGCGACGCGGGTGGATTGTTCGGAGCATTTGATGTCAGCCTTGTTGATCTAAACCACGCTCTTCATGGGAATCTTCAGTGCGAATACGGTGGCTCTAAGTATACGGCTGTTGCAACAATCGACACCAAGGGCAAGGTAACAGGCAAGATCAAGTATGGTGCTACCATGTATGGAGAGCTGTGGCCCAACTTCTCTTTTCGAAAGAGCTACATCCACATGCGTGGCTCGCTGAAGGGCGATTTTAGCTTGCAAGTCACATCCGACAATATCTGGGATTACTCAAGCGATAACCTGGAGTTCCTTGAACAGTTCGCTGTCACTGGGACCAGTTACGAGATTGACGGCATCGGGGAAATCTACATGTATGCTGGTGTTCGCGGCAAAGCTTACGCGAAAGGAGAGTGGAGTGGAGTCATTAACGTCCCTTGGAAGTGGGAGACAGACGTTGTCACATTGACTGTGCCTTCCAATGCCAAAGTTGAGGACAGCGCCGATTTCGAAAAGAACGGCATGGGCGCTGGTGCCGACATCACCCCGCGATATGCACTGGGCAATGACAAGTTACAGATGACCGTCTCTGTCAAGCCTTACATTGGACTGGGGTTCGCCGTAGGAGCTGGTGATCCCAAGAAGAAGCAATCATCCTTTGGACCGATTGCTGGGTTGGAGATGGAGACGGAAATACGAAGCATTTTCCAGGTCTCGCACAATTCGGAGCTGAAAGAAAGCTGTATCAACGTCTACGGCCAAGTCGGTGTGAACGCTGTCGCTGTCGCCCCGTAAGTTGTACAACTCATCTGACAGCTTTCACCAATTGACTATCATAGACTTGCAGGGTGGTTGCTTGGCAAGGACCGGACAGAGTATGCACTCTATCATAGCAGTTTGGCTGAGATACACAAACAGGTACAGCCCCAGTCGCGACATCTTGTTGCCTTGACTAACCAAGTTCGCAGTGCTTCCCTACCGGAGAGATCGGCAAGCGTGAGCTTCCACGTGGACTTGCTATCGCTCCGGACATATTTGGAGATGACCACGCGCTCACCAAACGAGCTTCCGATATCTCATGTCGTTCTGACAAAGCAAAGGCCGAGACAGACACCGACTGCTCCAAGTGTCTGATAGACAATGGCTTTGCGTCCGACCTTAGTCCGCCAGATGTGGTCTACGATACGGATCTTTGTGATGCTACCAAGCGGTCGACCGACGAGCAGCCGCGGCCAGCAAAGATGGCTATTTTCCTTCGAAATGACACAACAATCGACAACGCAACGGTTCACGCTCACCTGGATAAGAGAGCGGTCACGATTTCGAAAATTGCCAAATGCCAACTGCAATGGTCAAGTGCCAAATACGATTCTTGCGCCGCATTTCAGAAGAAGGAAGGCAAATCCTACTATGACGAATTCAGTCAGACAAGTTGTGTGGATTTCCGCACTTATCCATACGGCAAATCTCAGCGGTCGCTCAAAGGCCAGTATGCAAGTGAGTCAAGCTCAATCCCCAGTACACTACATTGCGGTTGCTAACACACGTTCGATAGCTGAGCATGTGTACGAGTTGAATTTCATCAAAGAGTTCCTGGAGTTCCTCCGCAACCAAGTCTATCATGATGAGGTCAAGGAGTCGTCGGTATACAAAGGCTTCAGCTGTTCTGATCTGACAAGTACCTTCTTCCTCGGCACGAATGGCAAAAGGAACATTGACCTCGTCATGAACGAACTCGGCAACAGAGACAAAGCAGACCGCCTAGCTGTCCTGTTCAAGGACATCAACGGCATGAAATTCCGCGCCTTGGCCCGCGATGGAAAGGCCTCCATCGTCGCCCAAAGCACTTGGGACAAGTCCACCTGGCGCGAGAAGTACTCACTGCTCAAGCGCGCAGGCGGCGTCGCACACTATATGCTCACATCCGAGATATCTAAGATGTTTGTCGACACCAGTAACGGCGTTTACGACGCCATGGGTAAGGCCGACGGCACAGCTGGCTGGAAGCTCAGCGCTCGATATGCGTTGTGGATGGATCATCTCATCAAGGCGTACAACGAGGGTATGAAAGACTTTGTGAAGAAGCGCTCACAGGAGTTGTACGACGCGCACCAGGCCGGTTCTGCGACGGGATTTACTACCTCGGAGGTGAATAACCTGCAGCGTATGGCGCAGAATGGAAACCCGAATTTTAACATGTGGTGGTCGCGTAAGTCACTCTGTTTCCTTCGTCTAAGCATCGAGGCATTTGCTAACTGCTCCCGTAGCCTCTGGTCTCAAGAAATAATATCGCACGCTTGCGATATCTTCTGAAGATGAACAGTCAGGCTCTCCATGCTATCTAAGCATCGGTTTCGTTGTGCCTGTACCAAGATGTACATGTTTCTATCCCCTCTATGTAAATAGCACTTTACGCACTTCTCCTTGGCTTGTTCCCGCGATGACCGCCGCTACGGACGCGTGGTGCCTCAGCAGTGCATCACGTCTTCCGATCAATGGGATTCGTCAATGCTCTAGTCTAGCTGTGGCGCATGTAACCATTTTTTAAGTCGACACAAAACCAGGGAACTCGTACTGCAATCAACACTTCTACACAGGACTTGCCCTGTGGGTGTTGTCTTCAATCACTGGCACTCGCTTGGTGTGGAGCTTGTCGTTGTCTGTAACCTGGCGCCAGAAGACCCTTTGGAATCGGTGGTTGCCAGCATAGGCGTCCTATGTCCAGTGTGTGGCCCCTGTGGTAGTACCCCCGGGGATACTGCAGTCTTTGACGTATGCTCTACCCTTAAATGGCGAGTATGCCCCAGCCATCTGCTGATCGCAGGAGTCTTGTTGTGCGCAGCAACAACGATGGGGTTTCGCGAGCAACTGACGATGATGGTGCTGCCATGAGGAGATGTATGGTCACTGAGGTTCCAAGGGCGAGTTGATCCCTCAACCATGTTTGTGCCGCCGCCACGACCCGACGAACAGCTGTGCACGCATTCGGATTCGATCTCTTATTTCGCCGGAGAGAAGCGATTTTACTGTCGGCGTTATTTGCTGCACGTCTTGTCTAGGATGTGATCGAATTGTCCTGGAGGGTCATTCTTGAGATTCTCGAAGATGATGTAGCCTTCTAGGTAAACCATCAGATTGTAGACGTGTGCGCAACTCCCTCTATGGTCTCCATTAAAGCTTCGCGTGCAACATGCAGCCCGATTCCTTCGCAGTATGCAGGCCAATCATACAAAAAGGGTAGTCTGTTTGAGAGCTTCCGTATACATCGTGATTGTGGTCCATTGGCGGAGATCGACCGTCTCATTGTTTAGGGTCAAACGCTGTGTCACAGAAATGCTGCTTTCAGCACGCTTCAGAGGGATCCGCCCAGGAACAATGCACGCGCATGGATGCTGGATGCATGAAATGGAAGGCTGCGAGTGTCCGCGTGCAGATCTCGGCATCCGCGAAGGTGCTTGGTTACCATGCGTATATGAATGTACAGATACGCGAGGAGCGTGCTGTGGCCCAGGTGTGGCCCATTTCGTCATCGCCGGTATGCCTGATCTGGGCGAGCTTGCGAATGAGGGTGCGGGCGCTCGTTCTTACGCGTTGAAAACTAAAGAAGTGATCTTGGAACAGGCGACGAGTGGATAGTCTGGACTTGGCTGTCACGTTACTCTACTACGAGTCACTTCGTGGCTGGTGGCCGATTCGGTCGTCACATGTTCAGACAAGAGCCCTATGGAGATCTTTCCATTTTGCGAGGCAACCGCTTCGACAAGTTTTCACTCCTCCAGATCTTGTTTCCTAGCCATGCTCAATGAGTGGTCTCATTTCTTCGTTCATTAATCGACGCCTGTCGGCTGGAGCGGCGGCTGGACCTGTGCCTCCGCCTGCGCCGTCCAACGCACTTTCACATGCCAATCAGGATCCGAGCATAGCGACACCACCAAGAGATAACAATACAGATGCTGACGCAGAAGCACCTGCAGCTCGCGATGCACCCCAGATCCCTAGCGCCCGGCCAGTACCCCTGCTAGAAAGGGTCCGCCGATATTCGTCATTCACTCGCCGGCCTAATGATGTGGCTGTCGCTGAAGAAGCGGGCGATGGCGACGACGCGATCAATACGACAACGGCGCCAATAGATATCCCCGGCGATGCCGCCAACATGTCCTCGAATCCCTCTCGCGCCCTCGAACACCGCTTTCGAAGCGTTGAACTCGACCCTCCTGTGTCCAGCGCGCCTGCTGCTCCCCAGCGCGCACTCGCAACCACTGCAGCTCAGCATGGTGGCGGCATGTCTGAGTCCTTGCCGGCCGACGATGGCTTCGCCTATCTGCGCGCGCGCATTCACGAAATCAGGGCGCTGAAGGCCACCGAGCAGGAGCGGGCGCAGATGATCCATGGCTTGATGATCGAACGATACAATCACATGCGCCCCACGTCGCCCAGCAGCTTCGTCTCACACGACCGTCCCTTCACGCCCAACTCTGCGCATTCTGTCTTCTCCGAAAACCACGCCTCGTCGCCTCTTTCTGCTACCTCTGACGTCGACATTGAGAATCCCTACAAGCTGCGGCCTGGAGACGTTGTCCCAACGTATCGAACCATCGAACACAACAACGACGAAGATGAGGAGGACCAGATTGAAGAGGAGCTTGTATTGGGCTGCCAGCACTACAAGCGCAACGTCAAGGTTCAATGCTACGATTGTCGGCATTGGTACACATGTCGGCACTGCCACGACGAAGTCGAGGATCACGCGCTGAACCGCCAGGCCACACAGAACATGCTCTGTATGGCCTGTGGCACCCCACAACAGGCATCTGATACATGCATGAAGTGCGGTTTAGAGTCTGCATGCTACTATTGCGACATCTGCAAGCTCTGGGACAACAATGCGCGAAAGAAGATCTACCACTGTCCGGATTGTGGCATTTGCAGACGTGGCGCGGGCCTTGGTAAGGACTATACGCATTGTCAGGTAAGCTTCGCATGTCACCACGGCTGATATATCTTCTCACATGGTACAGAGATGCAATGTCTGTATTACAATATCTCATGCGGACTCGCATGTGTGCATACCACGAGCCACCGATTCTGGTTGCCCAATCTGCACAGACTACCTCTTCACTTCTTCTGCAGCTGTTGTCGCGATGCCTTGCGGGCATTACATGCACAAGCAATGTTACACACTGTACATGGAGACCGCGTATAAGTGTCCGATTTGCAAGAAGAGCGCCGTGAAAATGGATTTGCAATGGCGTAAGCTAACATCCGCAATTGAGTCTCAGCCTATGCCCGAGCAATTCGAGAATACCCGCGCGATCGTCCAATGTAATGATTGCTCCAGGAAGTCTTCGGTCAAGTATCACTGGCTCGGCAACCAATGCGAGAATTGCGATTCTTACAACACCACCGAGCTACGGATACTAAACGGGCCCGATAGTGAAGAGGCTGCCAACACGCTCCTGGATGCCGATGCAAACGCAGGCAACAGATCACCAGCCAGTGCTAGTTCTCCACAGTCACAAGCACTGCGATCGCCCAGGTATTACTTCCAGCCGGACGAGCCAGAAGAGACGTGGCTGCCAGGTCAGCTACCGTCATTCCCGTTCCAAATGCCTCAATTCCCGGGTAGGCCACGAATGCCGGACATGCCACAAATGCCCCGCATGCCCGGATTTCCATCCTTACCACAACTCCCACAATTTCCAAACATGCCTCGGATGCCGCAAATGCCACAGATGCCGCAGATGCGCCGAGATGCTGAAGAGATGCTCGAGCGCTTCCGCCGGTCAATGGACGCCTATCTCAACCCTACCGGCGAAGTGCGCGACGAGCAAGTTCCGTTCATCGATTTGGGAGGTGACGATAGGCGCGAAACAACAGAGGCCACAGATGGTACACAGGTCAAAGGCCCGTATCTACCTCAATATTACTTCGAGCGGTTCTCACAAGCCTTGACGCGTTTCCGCAACGAACTCAACCCCGGCTTGGAGGATATCCCCGACTTGGATCTAGCTGGGAATCAGGATCCTGAAGGGCTGCATTTCTGGGGCGAGGATGGCCGGCGCCTCGAGCAACGCATCAACGCTGACGATGACGATGGAGACGATGAGGCCTCTGACGATGGAAGCAGCAGTGATGAAAGTCATCACGAAGAAGACGAGGATGAGGACGATGAACACGATCATGATGGGCATACCAGGAGAACGGAATGGGAATTACCGGGGCATCGTTAGCAGGGTCTCACGGCGTTATGGTGATATTAGCACTTTCTCTGGCGTTTGGATATTGGTGCGTGCATATCAAGCGGCGTTGAAGCAATCAAGACAAACAAAACTCCAACTAAAAAATCAGTCTAGCAGTATCTTGACCTTTGTTCGATGTTCGGGTATGCAGTGGTGGTTTTAGTGTCGAGAAGTGAACGAGAATGCCCCACTTTTGTTTAGCTCCGCCAAGGGCATTAGCGAGCACAGTGTCGAAATCCACGGCAGGCCTTGACGATGCTTTCGAACTTTCACGCCGCATCAATCTTTCAGACTAACCCGCAGCCCACCGTCAGTACGTACATCGCCAGCGACTTTGTTGCAGCTGCAACAGTCGCGAAACAATTCCGCGCCACTGCGCGCTCTACCAGAAAACCATTGCTAACATCTCGCAGAAATGTCCTCCACCAAGAAGGCCTCCGGCAAGACCCAGCGCAGCGCCATCGCTGACGTCGTCGCTCGCGAATACACCATCCACCTCCACAAGCGCGTATGTTGATTCAGTTTGTTGAAGTCCATCAATGGCCTGTCACAGCTGGGCGGACACTTGACCAGACCGATCACGCTGGCTCAAGTGTCTGTCCCAGCTGTGCGGGTATCGGGCGGAAGACTGAAGAGGAACATAAGGCTGATACGGTATACAGGTCCACGGTGTTTCCTTCAAGAAGAGGGCTCCCCGCGCCATCAAGGAGATCCGTGCTTTCGCTGAGAAGGCTATGGTACGTGGACACCCAGGGGCAGCACGCGGCACGCACACCTCGTGCATCGCCGCGGCCCTCCATTTTTCAAATGACGATCTCGCTAACACCGCTCCAGGGCACCTCTGACGTCCGCCTCGACCCCCAGTTGAACAAGAAGGTCTGGGAGTCCGGCATCAAGGGTGTTCCTTTCCGCCTCCGTGTCCGCATCTCGCGTAAGCGTAACGATGAGGACGGCGCCAAGGAGAAGCTCTACTCTTACGTCCAGGCCGTCAACGTCAAGGACCCCAAGGGCCTCCACACCCAGGTCGTTGAGGACGCTTAGATGCGAGCCCACCTTGTGCGGTAGAGGACTATGATGCATATCAAAAGCATGGCGTTCCGGCGGGTTGCTGAATAGCTGCTATATTAGACAGCGAAAGGCTTGTGAAATGATACCTCAATGACATTCATGCCCGCCATGTGCATTCACTTTAACTTGACCGACTTCTGCCGTGTGATGTTTGGCGGAAATCTCGAAATGCAAGCCGATACCAATTTGACTCAACCAATGCACGACACTCATCCAGCTTCGAAAGACAAGAAGGGTGGCCGTTAAGGCCCTTACAATGCTACAGTTGATGGATATTGCAAAGGCATGAAAACGCTAGGCAAGTACATACTAATAAGTTGTTTCATGTCCACATGCTCAGAATTGAGTAAATTGTGGTCGTTGTGGAGGAGTTGCGTTGTGAATGGTAAGCTTTGCCTGTCTTCCGAGAGATTCAACACTTCGGTCGCTCGCACTTGGTGCTTTGTGTAAGCCTTGCGCTGACCTAGTAGTAAGCAGCTCGCAGCTCGGACAAGGCGGAGCCGAACACCAGCCTTGAACACCGATACTTAGTAATGCACCAACACACGTCGGGGAACCGGCAACCCGCCAACATGCAGTGCGTTGGACGTCAGAACTTTCGTATAAAAGACGCTCTTCAAGCCATATCCCTAGTTCCATACTCATTAAACAACCAAGTAACCAACTTCACCGTCTTTCATCTGTTGGGAACCTGACGTCAACACCAATCACCGCCTTACCACACCCACCACACTACTGTATTATCGTCACCACTACCACCCTCTTTCCCCTACTTTGTATCTCCTAGAAAACTCCAACAAGATGGTCCACATCCACCTCTCGCACACCTCCCCTATCAACCCGCCTAACCTCCCTCCCCTCACAATTCCCCAGATCTGGGCAGGCCTCCAGCGCAAAGTACGTTTCGCACAAGAATTCGTGCCTGTGATTGAGTCATGCACGGTACTTGAGGAGAGGGACGATGGCACGGTGGTGCGCGATGTGAAGTTCAAGGAGGGCGCGGGGCCGAAGCCGCAGGCCAGGGAGACGGTGAGGGAGTATTGGCCAAGCTGGGTAAGTTAGCACTCTGTCTCCTTCTTGTGACTTGATGGGTTGGGTCTGGGAGTGCCTGTGTATAAAATATAAGTGTGGTTGCTAACACTGATGGTGGTAGGTCGACTTTGAGCAAGAGGACGGGACGCACATCCGCAACGTTGTGGCGAATGGGCCGTCTGGCGAGGAAGGGGATTTGCACATGACGTACATGTTTGAATTCAATATGCCGGGCGTTGAGGAGGGAAGTGAAGAGAAGGAGAAGGAGGTTAAGAAGCTCAAGGGGATGGCGAAGATGGCCGTCGAGAAGACTATCGAGACGATAAGGGAGATGGTCAAGGATGGGAGAATTAAGGTGTAGGAGGCGAGATGAAGGGGCATAGATTCGTTAGTCAGGGCAGAAATTGTTTGAAGCAATTACGGCTATCATAACACTTTGCTGTCCGAACGACTCTAATGCACGTTCAAGATTTCCTTGACTTTCAGTGCCGATCATATCTTTAGCACGTAAGATTGGCTTCCTTTTCACAGCGTCCTGTGTTATTGGTGGGACGAGTTGTAAGTTCCGAGTGGTATCAGCCGTCTTCACGGCGATTTGGCACAAGCGTCGAGAACAGTGGTTGATCACGGAGCTACATTTCTCTCTGTTGTATATGGAACCCACTCTGGGATGCCTCGAGAACTTCCCGCTACTAAAAGCAGCTGAGATGATGCATCAAACATGGGTCGCTTATTCGGCAATACAAAAGGCGGGTTTATTCAGACTTGTGCAATTGCGAATGATGAACCTTCTGATTCAGACCGCAAAACCGAGGAACAGAAGAAATTTAAGATCGTCTCCCTTGTCATACGTTGAGTTCGAAAAGCATACCTATGCAGACAGCAGGACAGGCATTAGTGAGCGCTAGCGTACTCAGGATGGTAGGAGCAAGTGAATATATCCGACCACGTGACAGGAATCCGAGCACAAAACTTCATCGACCAACACTTCGGCTATCTGCTTAGCGTTCTCCTACTAATGTCGGTCTCCAGGTCTTTGCTGCACGGCTCCCAGCATCAGCCAAACCTTCTGCATTCATCCAACTCAAAAGCACCAAAGCGAACCCAAGCCTCACCATTCTCAACTAGCCTCTCACCCCATTTCCCCAGGCGTTAAGGGCGAGTAATCAACCAGCCTCCTCACTTGCCCAGCGTCGCAAGAAACCACCACCACCACTACTACTACTACTACTACTACTACTACTAC
>JUDZ01008877.1:0-12646 GCA_000812845.1 Stagonosporopsis tanaceti | reverse complement strand
TCCACAGCCACCATGTGTCGAAAGTCGAGATCTCGGCCAATGTGCAAGCCAAGAAGCGCATGGCTGGGCATGGCATTGACAGATGTCTCCGTTCCGTCATGTACTGCAGAATTGTCAAATTCTCGTCGGCGGCGTCGGCAGTATCGGGGAGGCTGGCAGTGGAATGCAAGGTGACTGGTAGACAGCCTCCCGCTGGCAATGCCGAACCATGGGACAGGTCCTGCGGACAAGTCCAGCACTGAGCGCCTAGAACTGCTCGACAGCACTGCCTCTTCCCACCAGCGAAAAGCTTCCGGTCAAGCGTTGGTTTCGGTTGCTTTTGTGGATAGGTCTACCCCACCTGAAGTGCTCCAAACTGTGTGCAGTCATGTTGACGTATTTGAGTCGGCACCTTATTCTAGCCTGCTGCGAGAGAGTGCGCGGCCTGGAAGCGAGTGAAGACACCAGAGCTGCACCAGGACGCAAGAGAGAAATTTCCTCTGCCTAGAACAAGTGCAGAATGCTCATCAGCGTCCACGATAGGCCCAACGCAGCGGGTGTGGAGATGGATAGCTATCGTGTATCGATAAGTGGATAAGCAGCGAGCGCAAACTCTGAGCGCCGTGCCGCGCGGATGGCAGCCGCTGCCCAGTAGGGCGTCGCGCAACGTGCAGCAGGTCCACAAGTAATCTCCTGCGCATGGTGAGCGGTTTTGGTGATGCGATGAAGAGAGTCCAGAAAGCTGTGGGGGTGCGGAACAGTGGGTTGGGCGGACAAGCGAGCGAGTTGCAGCTTGAGGGCTGGGGCCGGTGTTGTCACCTTGACGCGCTCGCATGGCTGCCGTACATGCACTACGACGTACGTCGCAAATCGGTGCACAGCAGGTTTTGGCAGCCGTAGGCAGTCGTGGAGCCGTGGAGCCGTGGAGCAGCGAGAGGACTGGTCGGCGGTTGGGCGCCTGTTGAGCAAGACTCTTACTGCAGTACCCGCTGCGGATTGGCTGTGCGCTGACAGCAACACGTCTGCGACTCTGCCATGTGCACGTGTGTCGTGGTCAACATGTGGTGACGTTGCGTGCTTGTACCTGTGCTGGCCAGGACAAGGCGCACAGTACACAGTTAGCGGTACTGCTCCTGGCGTGTTTCGCGCAGTGTTTCGCTCAGCTCACAGCCATGCCCTGGCGAGGCGCAACGCAAAATCGAGCGTTCCTGACGATCAGTGCAGTGCCGCGCCGCCATTCGTCGGTGCCTCGGCCGGCAGGCTGCCCCTTGCGGATGCGTGAGACAGGCCAGCTGGTGCGGTGCCTGAGGGCTTGCCCACATCGAGCGGCAGGCTTGAACGCCTCTGGCCGCGCGGTGAGAAGTCGCCTGGTTCCGATGGGCAGTGCTCGCCGTGCCGCGCGCACAAAGGCGCGATTTGAGATATTGCCGAGGGCCCTTTGAGAGGGTCCTTTGACATGGGCGGCGTCAGGTAAAGCAGCGCGGGCGCGCAAGCAGTCTCGAGCGCGCCCGTGGGCAACGGCGCCAGACGGCTGTTGAGCCTGACCAACGCAGCGCCGTTCCCTCAGAGGCAGCCGGGCCGGCGTGCAGGACGTGCAGCGCGGCCACGTTGGACGGTGCGAGCCCTAGGCGACAAGGGTGCAAGCGGCGTGAACGCGAGTGGAGGATGCGACTTGGTTACCAGGGGCGCTCGGAGGTGCTAGGCACGCCAGCCCAAGCCCACATGCTGCTCTGCGTGGCTTTGCCTTTTGTCTTCTCCACCACCCAACACTTTCGCTCATTCTTTATAACCTGCTCCCCGCGCCCTGTTCACTCTCTACAGGCTTGAGGTCTAGCACTTGTTCACTTTCATTTCCACTTCCACACTCCCTTTCAGAGATCCAGCATCTCTAGCAGTCATTACGACACAAACACCACCACTCTCTACACCGAACTGCTAGCCAGTTCACCACCAGCCTCTCCCTACCAACATCTGCTACCCAGCACATACAGCTTACCCAGCATTTCCACCCCACCGCCAACATGAAGTACTCTCAGGTCCTGGCTTCCGCCCTCTTCGGCTCCATGGCTGCCGCCATTCCCTTCAAGCGCGACCTCATCACCAAGACTGAGGTTGCCATCGAGACCGTTGTTGTCTACACCACCGTCTGGGAGGACGACCTTCCTGTCGCAGAGGCCACCACCACCGCTGGAGGCTACTTCTACGAGCAGCCCGCCGAGGCCTCAACCACCCCTGCTGCTGTCTCCACTCCCGCCTTCACCTCCGTCTACACTCCCTCCCCCGTCCAGGAGCCTTCAAGCGTCTACACTCCTCCTGTCGAGACCCCTGCCGCCCCTTCTTCTTCCGCCGCCCCGGTCGTTGTCTCCTCTGCTGCGCCTGCTCCTGCGCCAGTTGTCGAGTCCTCTGCCCCAGCCCCAGCCGCGCCCACCACCACTGAGGCTGCCTACACTCCGGCTCCTGCTCCCACCACCACTGAGGCTGCCTACACTCCGGCTCCCGCTCCTACCACTGAGGCTGCCCCCGCCCCTGCTGCCACCTCCGCTGCTGCCGCTCCCCAGCAGGCTTCCTCCGAGTCATCCGGCTCTGTCAGCACTGGCGAGAGCTTCAGCCAAGTCGATCTGACCATCAACCCCGTCAAGGGCGATCTTGGCGCTTGCGGTGAACCCATGAACCCTGAGGACCTCACCGTTGCCCTTGCCAAGTCTGCCTGGGGTGAGTCTACCTACGATGTCATGACCGGTAAGGCCACCAACAAGTGGTGCGGACAGAAGATCCAGATCCAGTACGGCGGCAAGTCTGTCGTTGCCACCGTCATGGACATGTGCCCTGGCTGCGCCGGCCACGACATCGACCTCTCCGACGGTGCCTGGGCTGCCATCGGCATGACCGAGCTCACCCGCGTCAAGGGCAGCTGGTCCATGGTCAACTAAGCGCCAACTCCATTACCTCTCCTCCTTCGCCAGCCTTTAGCACAGCTAGCCAAGGTGTAGCAAGTCTACATCATGATCAATATACCCAGATTTCGCTAGCGCAGGCTGGTCAGCGCTTTGCACGACACGTTACGATATGCCTTCTCCTGTTTTGCATTAAGCGGATCAATCATCCGGAGTCAAGGAAAAACACCCATTGAGGTTTTGGTTTGGTTCGCTTGAACATCGCTTCTACCACTTAAATCTCATGCTGTATGTGAGGGTTTGCTGGTCGCTAGAAGATGATAGTTCTCTTCACACTTTCTTGTCTCTCCTTGACACATTTTATCTACTTCTTCTCGTGTACACACATTTACCTAGGGTTGGTGTATGGTTTGGATACCCATATACATTGGACATTGAGATCCCAAGGCTCAATACGCAATCGCTTTGCCTAAGAAAAGAATTAAATCCGATTTTCCCAAACACTCCTCTCACCCCTTTGCCAAACAAAACAGATCCATGTGAGCCATGAGTCGCACCGCCCAAACAAGGTACACGGCAGCTATTTTCACGTTCGATAAATTGCGATCGCCTCCAAGCCAGAGGTGTGGCAGTGCTCGCACGTTCCGTGGACTCCACATTCCTAAACAAAACTCAGCCGCATCAGCACATCCATGCCCATCCCCAGTCCGAGCACGCGTTGACGGGGCACCGACTCACGGTCTTTCTCTTCTGCAAAGACAGCTGAACCCAGCACGCACCACGTCATGCGCTCCACCGCATTACGCAGGCCGAACAGCTTGCTCGTATTGTGATATCGCCTCTGAACCGCAAATCACCGATCGCAAACCCACCACATTGCGCCCCCTCCTTTCACATCGCGGACGTGCTTTATTTTTTTTTTGCTCTATTGTTTCGCGGCCTCACCTCGCGATCTGAGACGCACAACGCGAGTTTGTCGAGTCGACGAAGGCGCTCATGGTTTCAGGTGCGCGCGCGCGCTTGGCAGGGGTCCTCTGCCTGGGGCCTCTCGATGCGACAGGGTCCAGTGGTGTGGGACAAGGGCGAGGGGTTTCCTTTGTTCTTGGACTCCACGCAATGTTTCTTGTCAAAGGGTCCTGAAATAGTTTGGGAACGGCAGTTGGCAGCAGGGTCTGGACGGGGCGCTGTGAGGCCGTGGTGCCCTGGATGCGGTGGATGGTGATGCCGAGTCACGTGATTATGCGCACGACGGCTTCCAGCCAGCCTCGAGGCTGTGCTGGTTTGTCGAGTGAGAGGTGGCGACTATGGTGATACTTTGGGCGACGCCTAGAACAATTTGGTTGAAGGAGCCGCAATGCACCCAAAGGTCTGGATATGCTTGCTTGCTTCTCGTTTCGATCCCAATTGTCCTGAGGAAGTCGTTCTTCGTAGCCAGGAATCTTGTCATTCCAGCGGAGAAGCCCAAATATCTCGGATATTTACAGGCAGGTGCAGGTATCAGCATCCCCACGAACATCGTTGCACATTGCCATTCACTCATCGACGTTTCCGGAGCTGAACACGAGTATGCATTCCTTAGCTACTGGCCTTCTCGCAGTTTCTCGTGATTTGGGCTCAGGGAAGCAGAACCGCCACTCAATGTTGTACTTCGGGTTATTGAAACGAGGAGCCGGTAGCATGTTTGCTTTTTTCAGTCAACGCGCGCCGTGTCTCAGTCCGGTGGCTCAGCGGACTGAGCTGCGACTAGGCTGTCAAGCACACGCATTCGTAACAAGCGAATGATGCGCATTTTCTTTTGCAGGAATGCAGGAAAACAGCTTCAATCCCAAAGCTAAGCCCTGTGATTGAAGAACGATTCGATGCCAATAATGGATCTTTCAACCATCATCGTGTTCCTTCGTAAAGCAGTCCTTACGGGCCCCATTGCGGCCCAAAACACTTCATGTGAAGCTGTATCTTGATGGCGCTGATACCTCGGCGGCGGATGGAGTTGTCGTGACTGATTGCGAAGTCTGCGAGACGGCTAAGATACCATTTACTGTGTCGCTACTATTTCTATACTATGATCTTTGAGTCCTCCAGCGCCGATCAAGGATCATGTACCCAATGTGGAGTGACTGGACACGGAAACACAAAACAAAAACAAATCTCCGAAGGCACTCAGTGCTAGTGAGACCTGGATCAGTCTGCCACCCGACAGTGTGGTAGATGCTGCAAGGGTTTTCAGACCTGTCATGCTGCGCAATGGTGACTTTCTGAGACGGTGGTTTGAGCAGATGGGTCGAGCATGTGAGATGAGCTGACATCAAGGCTCGTCATCGAGACTCGATTCATCCGATTCTATCTAGCGAGCATTATACTTACATCACCAGCTAACTCGATCGACAGTATGTTGCTCTTTGAAGCCATAGAGCCGCACTTTCCGGGCAAAGAGCAATCTCTAAGAGAGCATCGTCGCAGAACCTGCACAGCTTACATAAGTACAAAGCTACGCCTTGTGTTGTCAAGAAGACAGACTGTAGGCACGGTCAACATTGTTCGTTGCACATCCTGTGTGGGAGGTAGTTTGGTTGTCATAAAATCAATCCTTGGTCCTGGAAGACAACATAGTCCTCTAAATGACCACGATCTCATGGTGCGCAGACGTCCCTGGAAGCCTTGACTGGAGCTTTGCATCTAATGGTGCACCTCACTTCCTCAGGATGTGAAAGACTACCAGCAAGACGCTGGAGATGAAGCTGTCTCGTGTCACCATCAAGGTCTGTCTTACTCTCACCTTTGCCTCCACAGCTACAACAATGGCGGCCCCAATGCCGTTACTAAACTCGAGGGTACATTTGCAGCTCCATGGAATTATGGCAGCGCTCATCAGAAGTGACGAGCCAGAGAGCCTGTAATCAGAAAAGCTTATGGGCAGTATGTCTGACAAGTCTATCTGATCAAATCTGGGCGAGAACGTTGCACCCCGAAGACCAAGCGAGATGCCGTCGGTGTCATCTGAGACCTTTCATGTACAGTGTTCCGGTGGCAAAAGAAACGGGTGACCGTGATTATGCATGATAGCAAAAAGCAACGAAGAACGTATTCTCCAAGAGGAAGCATATTTTCTCTTGTACGTACGGAAACGGGAACTGAGAGATCATCGAGTGGGCGCACAGGGAACTCAAGAGAGTTGCATTATCGACGCCCTCCGCGAACACTGGGTGTGCACTCCAGAGCGCCTCCCAAGTCCAACACGACGTATCGCACCGTACCCGGCGGAGCTCCTCCACGGCGTTGACTCAACACCGCATCATACGCAATCCACTTCAGTCCACCCACCTCTCACCAAAGCCGCTTAACTGCGCCAGACGTTCTCGACCACCAAGATGAGTTCAACATCAGTAAACAACCCCACATGATGCCTCGCCCGCAGTTCAGTTACCTGCCTAAATCGGAATTACGGACCTCTGCATTGCCAAGCCCACGCTGTCATTTTGTGTTTGCGCGAGCGCGACAAGTGCCCAACTGTGGATATCAGAATGCACCAGGTGTAGCGTGGTTATGGTAGCATACTGTAGGCGTGCGAGAAGAGCCGAGGCGGCCACATGTGAGTTTGTGTTGACTGATGAGAGGTGGCAAATAGCCGAGCACGTGGGGTTATCGGCATCGTTGCCGGATGTGTGGGCGGAGAACTGGAGGTCGGTGGACGCGGCCGTCCGACGCGGTCGTCCGACGTGGCTCTCTCCAATCGTTGCCTATGTCGCCATGTCTGGTTCCATTGACTGTCGACGCTTTAAAGCGAGGAGAACATGTCTACGGTATTTGCAATTGGCGTCCACGACGCGTTCGCGTACAGGTGGTCACAGCTGGTTGGAGAATGCACAGATGGCAGCTGATAACTTATGGAAATGATTGTCTTCGAGTCGTCAAGTTGACTTCAATATCTCATAAATAATGTAGAATGGCAGTCCAATACGCCATGGCATACCGCAAATCCCAGCCCAATGCTTTTCCTAGCAGTTCCTCATCTCAGATGTCGGTCTTGAAGGGTATAATACGCAAGCAATTGCAGTGAATCTCGCTTTTGTGTTCAAGTCGTTCGCCTATGCCTCGTTGCGCCAAAGCGCCCGTCTCTTTCTCACGATCAATCGCTATATCCCGACGCGTATGACGTTTGTACAATGCTGACACGCTCTTGCGTGTCGTTCTTATCGTTCCTGATCATGCTCATTTATGCGAACATGCTGGCACCGCCGGACTCGATAGCCTCGATCTCGGCTTGAGACCAGGACATGCGCTGGAAGCGCGCGGGAAGCTCGGAACGGTCAAAGTAGAAGCCCTTGCCTGCCTCAATGGGGCCGAGGGAAGAGCCGGGAGTGCTGCCGACGCCGCTCGAGTAGTCTCTGGACTGGTTCAGAGGGCCATGCTGCTGTGCCTTCTGGCGGTAGCTGGCGAAGGACTCAGGGAGCGAGTGAGTTGGGGAGGCAGGGTGGGCCTGAGGGGTGTGGTCGACGTCTGCATTGAGTTGATTAGCGATCGATTCATGCGTGGGAATCGTGCATCACCTACGGGAGGGGGTGGTACGCTTGCCCAGGAAGCGGATCATGGGCTGGCGGCCAGCCTGGAGGACCTTGGTAGCGTTCATTGTGAGATGGATAAGTGAGGTTGGCGTGAGCCGTTGTCGGCGATTGCAGATGCGTGGAGAGGTTAAGACGGCGATGATTACAAGGTGTTAAGGTGGGCGAATGGCGTAGACTGATGGCAGCAGGTCGACTGAGAGAGTGAAGGGAGCGTGAGCAGTGATAGAGATGGAGGGGAGCCGGGCGTGATGATGATGAAGCATAAATATTATCCACGTTCGCAGCTCGCGCCGCGATGCGCTAAACGCCGAAGACGCCATTTCTCCCACTTCCGGGCCCCTCCACACATGGGCGCGCCCGGAGCAGATCGCATCACTATCGACTGACATTTGCTGTCGTGCTCGCGCACATTTCTAAGCGATTTTGCACGGCACGGCGCAAAACGGACATCCGCTGTGCGGAGAGCCCCACATTCCAGTGCTGCAGTCGCGATTCCTTGCCATTTAGAGCCAGAAACTGAAATTCTGGCCATAGCTCCCGCTCCATTTTCACTGGATCTTTCCAGGCGCGCGCCTCCCCGCCAATCGCATGCTGCTATTGCTTATCAACCCCACGATTTACAACGGGAATTGCATATCGATTGTGTTGTGCCCGGCCGCAGCTTTTCTTGCCTTGCTTCTCCAAAACACACTCGATGCACGAGTTGCTCCTCTACGGCCAGGTGTCGGCCGCACGCCATGACCAGGTCTTGAAGATTCTCGCGGGCGTTGCTGCTATGCAACCCCGCCGCGTACTGCAGCGACGCATCATCTACAGGCCTGAGCGCGAGCCTGAAGAGCCTGGTTCTCACCTGAGGCGCGGTGGCACTCAGGCTGTTGCTGTAAAGCAGAAGCAGCAGGCAACTACGCCCACGCAGCTCTTTTATACCCATTTGGTGCAGAAGCTGTCTGATGAGGACTTTGGGAAAGGTGACAGTGTATCAAGTGACACTCTGTCCGCCGATGTGGATATCGAGGGCGGCGAAGAGCCAAGGTGGTCGGTCTTGTTCGAGGACATACCAGACACTGGTGACAGAGGGGTATCCATACGCTTCACAAACACTACTGATCTAATTGGAGGTGACCCTCACACCTTCATGACTACTTCAGGACCAAACCGGTAACAATTTCCCTGCGTCCACTTTCCTAGCGTCTCTGATCAGCGTGTAGCTTTGTCACAGAACACTACGTCGAAGGACACCGCTTCGTCCACCACAATGTCGTCATCTTCCTCCACCGAGTGCTTCATGAGCCCGGCGTCCGAAATCTGCAAACAGCGCCAAAGGTCAAGCCTCCAGCATTCGAGGCCCTGCAGTTGCTCGATCAGAGTGGCACATATATCCTAGAGGCAAAGGTGCGCGTGCAGGACTTCAAGGATGCATCTGTGTTGGAGTCCGGTGTCAATGAGCTCAAGGCTTTCCAGACGTCGATGAGGGGCTGCGTGGAGCTGTCGCTACCTGACCGGCTTACCATGGATACGAGGGTCAAATACAAGCCGCCACCTGGCGTGGTCACAAAGGCGCAGGCACAGCAGGCGCAAGCGCAAGCGCAGGGTCATGTCTAGATTGCACATCACCTTTGAAGTCATGTCGGCCTCGAGCATACATCCAACAGCTTGCGGGTGCGCCTCCGTGACGGTGCCGATTCATGAACTACAGTTAAACCACAGTAGAGATTCCGCAGGGGCGATGAGCAAGAGATTTCTTGCTACTGCATATCCCTCCTGCCAGTATATCACGGATCCAGGCCTATCATTGAGTGACTTGTGTGTGAAGATCTGGTCGTGAGGTCAGAGCATGACCCAGTACCTCTGTGCAGCCAGGGAAAGTACAGAAATAGTGGAAACTTTGTACAGTTTGCAACCATAATCCTTGTATCTGCTCAAATGTATGTTCCAGGACGAATATCAGAGTTTATCTATCAAAACAATACTCGCATGACCATAGGCACCATTACTGAATAGGACCACGCAAGTTATTAGATCTGTCTCCCAGTTCCTGATGCTGTGCATACGCGCATTTGGTGCTGAGCTATGCAGTTATGGTGCATGCGCAAACCCTTTACGGGCATTCAATCAATTCCAGTCGCTGGTTGAGAAGCACGTGCTAGCGTGAAAGCGCGTTTCGCGTCAGGAGATCCACATGTTCGTAGGAGCCTTACCTTAGCTAAGCCAACAAACCGCACCGCAACAAATATCAACGCATCTTCGCAACGCCCGTTCAAGGCGGCGGAGGCAACAGAGTGCAGGCATGTCAGAGAGTCCTAAGAATAAAAAGCGACCAAAAGCCATCGAAAAAGACGTCTCTCCCCCTCCCGCAAAGAGACGGCAACAGTCGCATACTACAAGTAAGCTGTACCACTACAGCTGAGCTGCAAGCTATTAACGCACGAAACTCAGACAAAGCCGTTGCAAACTTTTTTACTCCGGTCTCAAAGAAGGAGCCGGAGAAGATGACATGGCGCGTCGTGAAGAACAGCCTTCTTGTTGGACGACAAAACAGTTCAGCTACAGCTCAGGCGGTTTTCAAGACCAGGCAGAAAATAGCAGCCTTTGATTTTGTAATCACCTGGTGATGCCAACAAGCCCGCAAGCACGCTGACGATAGCAACGCAGGACTCAACTTTAGTAACACCTGCATCTGGAAAGAAATTTGGCCGCGATGCCAGCGATTGGAAATGGTGGCACAGCAGCGTCCCAGGAAAACTGAAGCAGCTTCACGAGGAAGGGTGGGTTACAACATGAAGCACCTGCATGTGACGATATCTGTACTGATCCGGTTGTGCCGCGCAGATACCTACTTGCGATAGTGAGCAACCAAGGTGGTATAAGCCTCAAACCAGACCCGAAGACAGTCAAGTCCGACCAAAAACGATTGGCGGACTTCAAAGGCAAAGTATCGGCGGTGCTCAGCCAGCTCGACCTACCTGTCACCGTGTATGCAGCTACGATCCGCGACGAGTACCGAAAACCGCGAGTGGGGATGTGGCGGGAACTGCTGGAAGACCACGATCTCGAGGGTGCGGATGCTGTTGACCTTGAAGCATCATTCTTTGTTGGGGACGCTGGCGGCCGTGAAGCAATAGCTGGCGTGACTGTGAAGGACCACTCATGTGTTGACAGGTATGCTGCAGCCTATGAAGTATGCGAAGCAACATCAAGGAACATCATGCTAAATCAATGCTAGGGATTTCGCAGCCAACGTTGGCTTGCCGTTCCATACGCCAGAAGAATACTTTCTTCAACAGACTCCACAGCCATTCACAAGAAGCTTTGATCCAACCACATTCATAACCAAATTGGCTGAGAGCTCAACATCTGCAAGTACGTCGAGGGATCAGCAGCCACACGGAACATAGTGCTGTCAAAAGACGAGTCCAGACACTGACCTCAGTGTAGATCCAATCATTACGAAGACTGACGTCTTAGACATAGTTCTCCTAGTCGGCAGCCCTGGCGCTGGCAAGTCATCGTTTTACTGGAGGCACCTGCAGCCACTGGGATATGGGCGTGTGAACCAAGACCTTCTGAAGACCGTAAGTACTTCGGCGTCGTATATTTCCATGGCGGCACGTGCTGTACCACCTCTCGGCACTTTGAGTAACCTTTTGAAACAGCGCGAGAGATGTGTGAAAGCCGCCACCACGCTCATTGACGAAGGAACAAGTGTAGTGGTTGGTAAGCTGCTTCGGCACCCCGCCTTGTCGACACGACTATGCATGTCGGTACGTATACTAAGAGTTCCTAGATAACACCAATGCCGATCAAGACGTACGCGCCATATGGGTGAATCTCGCGAAGAGACACTCGATCCCAATTCGCTGCGTACTCTTTACAGCACCGGCTAAGCTGTGCGAGCATAACGACACCGTTCGCGCGTTGAATCTCGGTTCAGATGTAGGTTTCCCAACACTAGCTTTCAGCCCAGGTACCGGCGCGATGTGCCTGCCTGATGAAGTTACTCCAACACGCGACAAAATGCCAGCTAGCGTCAACGGCGTTGCGGAGTGTGGTCCCCGGCCTTCCATCGGTGCTCGCTTGCGAACTATTGATATTATCGATAGCTAACTGCCTTCAGATCAATCCCGAGAACAGGACAATGTTGCCAAAACTTGCTTTCACGAGTTTTGCATCGAGATATCGTGAGCCACGGGTGGAGGAAGGCTTCAAGGATATCATGAAGGTAGACTTCGAGGTCAGTGCCGTGAAGTTGCGGATACCATCGTGACGGTGCGATAGCTAGAACATGCTAACCGAGCAAAGTTCACTGGTTCCGATGCCCAAAAGACGCTATGGAGTAAGTTCTGGGTATGAGTGGAGTAGGCAGTCTCCACGTCGAAAATTATTGCCAGGATCATCCTGATGTCAGAAAAGTCCTGGTCCGAACGCTGACGACGACTCGCTGCGCTTACTCTTATTGCAGCAGCTCAATTCCGCCAACTGGTCGTTATTTGCTGCAGGGCATCACCACGCTGCAATCGACAGTGGAAGGCTTGCTCGCAGCGAGCTGAGGCTTGCCGCTCCATGTGTTTCCGAGGTACTGAGTAGTTTCCTGTCAATTGTTCAGCATCCTACCTACCACATGGCACGCCCTACATTCAATGTTCCGTAGTGCATGCAATGCACTGAAGCTGTACCTTAAGGTGGAATGCTTGTACATCAAAGGATGATGGGTTACATGCATATTGCATACGCTGGCTTCCATACGGGTGTCTTTGCCACAAATCATTCATGTGAATCGGGTATCGACCATACTGAAAGTATTGCTTCGCTTTCACGCGCACAAATACAATACTCGGGGTGCAATAGTCCGGCGGTACTTCCGTTATCGATAGCAGAGTGGTACTTCTCCACCTGTGTTTGACAGGAAGATCTGCGAGGACTAAGCTCGTTGCGTCCCGTGGTCTCGAACATGCAATACGGCCCATCATCGGAACTGCTTAACCGGCAGTGTCATCATTGACAACAAAGAATGTTGTCCAGCGATGGCACGGGTGGGTATTCGCATGGAAGGCGACGTGGCAACGATGTTGCAAAGTACCAAGATTGTTGCGCCAGTACTCCATGTTTGCCAAAAGGCGGTGCGGGCGAGCGCATGCTTCACCGGCCGAACTCATGCAAGTTGAGCGTTGCAGGCCTGGCACGCGGGTGACAAAAAAAGCCCGACTCACAAAT